>JBBPBX010057318.1:0-11731 GCA_038048925.1 Garcialebias charrua | reverse complement strand
TTTTTTTTTCCATTTATAGATGGCCTCCCTTCTCACCTTATAGCCATCCTCTCACTCCAATATGTATTTTTTTAATAGAGAGAAAGAAAAGAGAAAGTAAGACAACAAAACAACAATTATCCACAAAAAGAGCACACGGCAAACACACCTAACCTCCGTCCGCAATCCTGCAAAGCACATGACATAACACAGCAACGAAACATACATGCATAAAGACTAATAATCTTCATGACCTTGCAGTAGATTTCTATAAATACACATACCCATACCTACAAATATATATACAGTATACATACATATACATTTATATTCATTCATATACCCATCTACATATCTGCATATATCTACATATACATCCCTGCATCCATTTGTGTGTGGTTGTGAGCATGCATAAGTGAATAAGGTTCCTCCAATAGAACATTTAGTAGCGACTGTGAAGCATCAGAGATCCGTCCCCCCAAAGCCCGAAGCAGACGAAGGGGCGATCAAAGCCCAAGACTCCAGGAAGGACCCCGAGCCCAGAGTCCCCAGGGCCACCCGAACAGGACGAGCCACTCGCCCACTCCCCAGATCCGACCAAGGGGAAGAACCGGACGAATCCCACCAGCGACCACATACAATGACCCCCCGGGGTCAAACGCGACAAATTCATAGGCCCCCGCCGGAGCCCGCTGCACTGACATAGCCCCAGGGCCGGTCACCGAGGCCCGGGCACCGGGGACGCCCATCCCTCAGGCCAAGACCCGAAAGGACCAGAGGACACGAGCCCCACCAGGCCAAGCCGACAAACGCCCAAGCACCCAACCCCAGATAGTGAGGGCCCCAAGCACGCCCGCAGGCAAAGGAACACCCACCAGGGGGCCACGTGGCAGGAGCGCAACACTAGTAGCCTCAGATGTATCAGAGAGGGGGCAGTCCAAGTCCCAGCCTGACACTTAAACATTCATACACAGATACACTCACTCAGACCCACCCTCATCCTCACCCTCACTCACAGAAAGACAAACAATAACGACACGTTCCATTCATAATCCCGATGTACACTCTATACCCCCTAGGTCCAAGACATGTACCTGTCCCCTACGTGTGGCCGCCACAATAAACCAAAATTACCCAGTGCAAAACAGGCTCTAACCACAACTCTTTCACAGATATGAAGCTAAAACTTTGTATGGCAGTAGTTGAGAGTTATTCACAGCACATAATGCGAGCTTGAACATATTGCTCAAGATCTTTGCTTTAAACCTTAGCAAGTTTGTAAACAAATTTCTTTCTTTTATTTAATAATTAAAAATAAGTGCCGAGCTTTTCATTCAACCTTTGTTTAGGCAGGTTAATCCCATTGAGCCTCGAGGACTCATTTACAAGAGAGACCTGATTTCAACAAAGAATTATGACAACAGTGACAACAATACAGTCATAAAAGAGGCATACATTTTTTTAAACAAGTTTAAAAAAGATGTCAAAGTAGCAAAACAGCAAGATTATAAGACAAATGTAGAAAACTAAAAACAGGAACATGTCTGCATTGGTTCTTCCCAGGAGTCCAACAGATTAAAGCCACTTAGAGAGGTCAAAATCGAGATCTTCAGATATTTTTAAAGATATTCCAGGAAACGGGAGCGGAGTAGGAGTAGGTCCTTTGTGTTAAGTCAAAAGTCAAAGTCAACTTTATTGTCAGAACTGCAATATGTACAGGACATACACAGGACCGAAATTGCGTTTCTCTCAGTCCCTCGGTGCAACAGTAACCATCTAAACACTAAACACTAAAACATTTAATAAACATAAGCATAAAATAGTAAAAGTGTAACACTGTCCTGAGTTTTTTCATAATAGTATAAAAGTATGAAAATTTACACCAACACTGAAACACCAAACACCCCTAAAACACCAAACACCCAATGAACATAAGCATAAAATGAAATAATAAAAGTGTAATACTGTCCTGAGTTTTTGCATAGTAGTATAAAAAGTATAAAAAGTATATCTATAAAATAAACTGAAGGTTCTAGCATTGACATTTGCAAAGAGTGGCACAGCAGCATATAAGTTAATGTACACAGTATATGTATGAGGTAGTTGATGTTGGTATATAGGCAAAGTGGCATATGCAGTAAGGCACATAAGGCACATTTGGCATCCTTAGATAAGGCTAGTCAGAGAATGCTGTATATGTATCAGCAGTAGTGTAGATAAAAGTAGTGTAAATGTAAACAGTAGTAATAAATGTAAAGCAGTAGTAATAAATGTAAACCGTATTAATAAATGTAAACAGTGAATGTAAACAGTAGTATGACTATAGGCAGTAATGTAATACAAACATTAGTGCAAATATGAGAAATAGTGCAAACTGAATGAGCACAAAAAGAAGATTTTTTTTCCAACATTATTTTTATTGAGTTTTCAAAAAGAAAAGGAAATAAAAAACATACTTCCAGTGATATACAAAGATAAGCATGCTCTTATATCAAAGGAAATGTCAAAAATAGATAAATTATTGTTCAGCATTGAGTTTAACTTCCTTCACAAGTCAGGCATTTGTAAGATACATTGGAGCAACACTTAGTGAAAAAAAACAAGAAAAAAAAACAACAAGTTGTATAGCAAACCAGAAGAATACAAACTATGTACACATGCATATACCCCACCCCAAACCCCAAAACAAAAGAAACCCCCAACAACACTTAGAACAAAAAAGGTTTCTCTATTTTACAAGAGTCAGCCCAATAAATTTAATTATTGTGCGTGATTTCAAAAATACAATTATAAATTCAAATGTGCAGTTCACAAAAATAAGGTAATCTAGCATACAAAGATAATAAGTTGCTTTTATTATTTTAGGATTGTTTAAAAAATAGGATATGTCGTTGCAGAGGTTCACCATTGACTACGCCTCTCCTTCCCCAACCTTAGAATCCACACTCCCTATATATTTCATAAAGGGACCCCAGATGTTTTGAAACAGTGATTGTTTCCCCTTTATAATGTAAGTATTTTTTTCCATTGGTAAAGTTGTGGACAGCTCATTAATCCAATCACTGAACCGTGGCTTACTGGTACTCTTCCATGTCAGTGCTATGACTCTCTTTGCAAGCAGTAAGCACAGATCCATAGCGTTAATTATTTTCCTGGACATATGATGTCTATTAGGGTAAAAGCCTAAAATGAACAGTCTAGGGTCAAGTTCTACCTTTATACCCAGTATACTCTCTATAGCAGACCTGCTCATTACGTCGATCGCGATCGACCGGTCGATCGCGGAGGCATTACTGGTCGATCGCAGCGTGACATTATTATTATTATTATTTTCCCGCAGCGTGACATTAAAAAAATTGTCAGCCAATCAAACATCCCGTTACTTGATTGACATGCAGGGCAACCAATCAGATGACAACTGAATCTTGA
This sequence comes from Garcialebias charrua, assembly GCA_038048925.1. NCBI lineage: Eukaryota > Metazoa > Chordata > Actinopteri > Cyprinodontiformes > Rivulidae > Garcialebias > Garcialebias charrua. The sequence continues at coordinate 8,323 of JBBPBX010057318.1, read as the reverse complement.
GTTGTATCCTCCCATCACTTGATTGACATACACGGCAACCAATCAGATGAGAGCTTTAGGTCATTACGCATGCAGTTTCTAAAAACAACGGCGCGAAGGTGAAACGCAGCGAAACATACCAAGCTAAAACAATCAGATTTCGGACTGTTCATGGAAAATACGACATGGACTTCCCACCCAAAAGCCAGGTGAGAAAGAGAAAGGTGCACTAAAATCCCTGTTCGGACAGCAGCAACTTCAAAGCGAAACGCCCCCACCATCTTCCGGGTGAGTGACGCTGTGATGTTTCTCTGCACGCTTAAACATACTGGTTGGGAGTTGACGTGGCTTTATTATTAAAATCATACGAGACACTTTTCATACAGCATAACCTCCTTGACTACTCTCTGTTCTCTGCACGTTTCCCTGTCCCGTAGCGCGAGCGTTTGCAAAACACACTTTCGCGCTGCGTTCAGGGACAGTCTGTAAAATACACCGCTGTAAATCTCCGTACCAAAAGAGCAATTTTTATGCCTTTGTTCACTAAATTAAACGTGTCCGGAGCCATAACAACCTGCTACAGCTGTGGTTATCAACTGGTGGCCTGTGGACCACTTTAGATTTGCTGGAGTTTTTTTAGAGATGACATTATAAAGTTAAAAAAATATCTAATGATTTTTTAACATTTATTAATTAAAGTAAAAGACCAGATTCTTATAAAGAAGGGGGTGGGGATCAGTTTCTACCATCTTTTTTTTAAATAAATTAAAAAAAATCTATATTGCTGTCACCATCACCCCATTTGGTCCCTACGGGTTGGTGACTCCTGATTTATCAAAGTCAAAGTCAAAGTCAAAGTCAACTTTATTGTCAGATCTGCAATATGTACAGTGCAGGACATACACAGGACCGAAATTGCGTTTCTCTCAGTCCCTCGGTGCAACAGTAAACATCTAAACATTGAAACACTGAAACATATAATAATAGACATAAGCATAAAAATAGTAAAACTAGTAGTAATAGTAATAGTAATTTATAACATGTGTTGTGCAATATTGGCTTATTCAGTTATGCAAGGTACATCAACATAGGTACATTGTACATAAAAAGAATCCTTAATACATTTGAAGATAATTATATGTTTTGCATTTTTGTATTGGGTAGATCTTTTTGACTTGGTTTTTTTATAAGTAGCTCGCATGCTGAAAAAGTGTGAGCACCCCTGCTCTATAGCTTGTTTAATCTCCCTCCAGAATTGTTGAACTTTATTGCATTTCCAAATGCAATGGAAAAAAGTTCCCTTTTCCTCACCACATCTGGTACATAAGTCTGGAATGGCACCATTGTATTTATTAAGCTGTTCTGGCGTCACGTACGTCCTCATCAACCATTTATATTGCAAAACTCTCAAGCGTGTGTTAGTAGTTTGTGTTTGTGTTTTAGCACACATCTCTTCCCAGACATCAGTTGGCAAATTCTCCTGTAGGTCTTCCCTCCATGCATTAAGTTTCCTTAAAGATTTTCATGCTATATAATTGGGAAATTATTCCTTTTCTGGAGTGGTTTTTTGTCATTTCAGTTTCCAAGGTGGACAATGGGGGAACAAACTCGCACTGATTTTGAGATAGTCTAATAAAATTTCTCACCTGTAGGTATTTAAAATAATGTTTATTTGGAATATCATATCTGGCAGTTAACTCTTCAAAGGACATCAGGACCCCATCATTTGACTCCCCAAGGTTTCCTATTGTCTTTAAGCCCTTTTCAGCCCATTTCCTAAAACCCGAGTCTGCCCTGCCTGGAGGGAACAGTTGATTGCCCCATATTGGACTAAAACGTGACAAGGGGGATGAACCACCTAAATATTTATTAACCTGGTACCAAACTGAAATCATATTTCTAACTATAGGGTTTCTTGTCTTTTTTTTCAAATGTTTAACTTTTGCTGAATATATGTATTGAGGTAGAGGGAGAGGAACAGAAGACCCCTCAATATCCATCCAAGGTAGAGAGAAATCATCTGTAAAATAGTACATCACAGTTCTCAGCTGAGCTGCCCAATAGTACCAAAGGGGATTGGGGCACTTGAGTCCTCCTCTATCAAACGGTAAGTACAGGAGTGATAAACGTAGTCTCGGTCGTCTATTATTCCATAAAAACCGTGTGAAAATATTCTTTAGAGATAAAAATAAGTTGGAAGGAGGCGGCAATGGGATATTCTGAAACAAATACAGAAGTTTGGGCATTACGTTTGATTTAAGGACATTAATTCTTGCTATAATTGACAGGGGCAAGTGGTTCCATCTATCTATAGATGCAGTTATTGATTCTACCATTGGTTTATAATTAACCTCGACAATGTGACTTATATAAGGTACTATTCTAATCCCCAGATATGTAAAACAGTCTACCTTTTTAAATTGGAAAGGATTCCCGGCATTATTTCTTTCTTCTGAATTAAGTAGCATTAATGAAGATTTGTCTGTATTTACTTTATATCCTGATATACTACCAAACGTATTTATTAAATCTGACAAGGCTGGAATGGAATTTTCAAGTTTTTCCAAAAAGAGAATGATGTCATCAGCAAACAAGGCAATTCTGTGTTCCATTTGGCCTATTGTTATGCCAGTTATTTTTTTATGAGATTGTACCGCAATGGCAAATGGTTCAATTGCTAGAATAAACAATAAAGGGGAAAGGGGGCACCCCTGCCTGCATCCTCGCTTGATTTTAAATGGTTTTGATACGTTTCCATTTGTTACTATTTCAGCATAAGGTTCATTGTATAGAAGTTTAACCCATCGACAGAAATTGTCTCCACAACCAAATCTTTTTAATATCTCAAATAAATAGGGCCATTCAACTCTATCAAATGCCTTTTCGGCATCCAGGGATAGTAAGGCGGTGTCTGTTTCATCTTCCGAATGATAAAGAATATCCAGAACTCGTCTCACATTGTGGAATCCCTGTCTATTTCCAATAAACCCATTCTGGTCACAGGGAATTATATTAGGCAGTATTCTCTCTAGTCTTCTAGCCAACAGTTTACAAAGAATCTTTAAGTCCACATTAAGAATGCTTATTGGTCTTAGGTTTTCACATTTGTTGCAGGGTTTACCAGGTTTGGGCAGCAAGGTTATCAAAGCTCCTCTTAGTGAGATAGGAAGAATTCCCTTTTCAAATGAGTCTAAGTACATATCAAAAAGTGGAATTAGCAGTTTAGTTTTAAATTTCTTATAAAATTCTGTTGGCAGCCCATCTGGGCCTGGAGTTTTACCTATTTTCAAGTGATCTATTGCTATAGAAATTTCCTCCTTAGTAACTGCTACATTAAGATCTACGTTCATTAAATCTGATATATTGGTCATCTGAAGGGTGTCTAGAAAAGCATTTTGCTCTTGCTCCTTATTTGTTATGTCTGAGCTATACAATTTTTCAAAAAATACCTTAAAAGTTTCATTGATTTCTAAAGGGTCAACAATAAAGTGTCCCTCGTTATTTTCAACTGAGATAATATTTTTCTCATTTTGTAATTGTCGAATGCGCCAGGCTAATAATTTCCCAGACTTTTCCCCCTGATCGTAAAATGTTTGTTTAAGGCGTAAAACTTGTGAGGCTGCTCTAGAGGCAGAAAATTTGTTATATTTTGTTCGTAATAGCAAGAGTTTACTATGGGTTTTTGTACAAAGTGTTTGATAATATTCCCTCTCGAGCAATTTAATCTCTGCTGCTAATTCTTTAGTTTTTTTGTTGGTTTGTTTTGCCTTATAACTTGTAAAGCTAATTATCTGACCTCTTATATAAGCCTTGAAAGCTTCCCACCTTGTAGAAGGTGGTGTTTCATTTTTGTTAGTGTCAAAAAAAAGGTTGATGTGATTATCTATAAAAAGTACAAATTCTGGGTCAAGGAGCCATTTTTGTTTAAATCTCCATCTAGGAGGGTCTCTTTGAAGTTTTAAGTCTTCATATATTAGTGTATTTAGAGCATGGTCAGATATTAATATGCTTTCGTAGCCACATTCCTTTATTTTGTGGCCCAAATTGGAGGAGATTAAAAAGTAATCGATACGTGAATATGATTTATGTGTGCTTGAGTAACAAGAGTATTTTGAACCCTTGGGATTCATATCTCTCCAAATATCCCTCAGATTGAGCTCCTTCATAAAATGTTGTATTGTTTGTCTACTTTTAGAATGAGAGTTGTCAATACCTGAGCTTCTGTCCAATTCTGGGATCATTGTGCAGTTGAAGTCCCCCGCTATAATATAACTTCCAGGTAGAGATGAGATCATAAGGAAGAGATTTTGAAAAAAAATTGGATCATCTATATTTGGAGCATAATATTTATCAAATTTATTTTTTCTGAGATAAGTGTGCCCTGTAAAATAATATACCTCCCAGTTCTGTCTTTAATAACCTTCGTCACATGAAATGGTATGGATTTATGAATCATGATCATAACCCCTCTTGCCTGAGAGTTAAAGGGTGCTGAATATATACTACCCTGCCACCTCCTTCCAACCTTCACCTCCTGACCAGATAACAGATGAGTTTCCTGAAGTAGTACAATATCAGATTGTATAGATTTAATCCTAGTCATCACCTGTTTAACTTTTTTCAATTTTTGTAATCCCCTGCAGTTCCAAGATGATATTTTAATTTTTAATCCACCTGACATACCATATCACATTGAATAGGTTTCCCATTATTTTCAAATTATTTAATGATTCAGAAACCAAAAACCTCTGTATGCTAAAAAATACATCCATAATAATAATGAACCTTAAACAATAAACCCTTTTAACCTTAAACCTTTGTTGTCCACCCCCTCCCCCCCTTAATGCACTGGTTCCCATCTGACAGCTAAAGGTTGTTCCACACGAGGTGAGGATCAACCGACCAAAACAAAAACAAAAAAACTTCCCCGCCCCGCCCCACTACATCAGAAATTTGTTACTAAACGTGTCCAGAGAGTTTAACTATTAATATTAGTATTGGATAAAGGTCTCTGGACCAGCAAACCTTAGACATCAAATATAATAAACAAGCTGTTTGTCCTTATTTATTTTAATTTAAGATTCTATATTCATCTATCCCCACCAGTGTCAACATTACATCCTGAAGATATCATAATGGTCTCACCCAGTATTGTTTTCTGCTTTTAGAGTCTTTACAAAGTTCTCTGCTTCAGCTGGCTGATTAAAAATGCGAGACTGACCGTTGTGTGTCACCAGCAGACGAGCAGGAGGAATCATGCCGCATCGTATCTCCATGGCACGAAGTTGTCGTTTCACATCATCAAACTCTTTCTGTTTTTTATGCACACTGGCTGCGAGATCTTCATAAAATCTCACCTGGCAGTTGTTGAACAGTATCTGTCCCTTTGTCCTGGCGGCTCTTATCACTGTCACTTTATCCTTGTACTTTAAGAATTTCATGATAAGAGTCCTTGGTGCAGCGGTGTTTGATGCACTTTTCCGCCCGACCCGGTGCGCTCCCTCCAGTGTCAGAGCAGCAGGCAGCGGGGCCAGACCCAGAGCGTCTGGCAGCCATTTCTCCAGGAAGCCGCAGGGGTCTTCTCCCTCCGCGTCCTCGGGAAGATTTACCAGCCTCAGGTTAGACCGACGCGATCTGGATTCCAGGTCCGATACTTTCTCCTCGAGATCTTTGTTTTTATTCTCAAGAGCCTGGACTCTGGCTTGCATATTAGTGATGTTATCTTCTGCTGCAGATATCCGAACCTCCGCCTCCCCGACCCGCTCGGTGCACTCTTTAACTTCTTTTTTCACGCTCTCTATTGCTGTCAGAATACAGTCTAGTCTGGCGGAGAAATCAGATTTTAAATTCGCAATTGCACCCAGTATTGCCTCTGAACCAGCTTCAGTCATGTTTTCTTTCTCACTGAATTCGCCAAGTTCCTCCTCCGTGGTTTCACGTGTGGTGGTATTAGCCTCGCTGTTGTCGCAGCTAGCTTCAGGGCTCACCTTAGTCGCAAAGTTGGATAACGTCGACTGGGTTGTCTTGTTAGTATTTCTACTACTGGTCTTCCTTTGTGAGATAGGCATCACGGCTGTTATTTGATGTCGTTCAGTGTCACTTATATCCAGTAATATTCAGGAGTTTGCAGAAAGGTAGCGGAGCCGAGGTGAGCACGTCCTCTCAGCTGGTCGCCATTACCGGAATGCCTTTCTCTTTTTAATCCTTCTCTTCTCACTCTGCACCACCCTTACTTTTCCTCCCTTCCATCTTTCCACTGACCGCACGTAGTGTCACCTCCGCGCACGTAACAAAAACGAAAGTAAAAGTGGAGGAGGTGCATGGTGCACCCCAGCAGCTGCTGTGGTGATTAAACTGTGGACATGTGAATAAATGAAGGGCGGAGCGGCTCAGGAGCAGCTCAATAGTGGTGTTCTGTGTTATATGTTGTTAAAAACAAAAGTTGTAAAAGAAAAAAAAAAACGAGGCGCAGTGTCTCTCCTTCTTCTTCTTTGCCGCCCCTGCTGGATGCCGCCCTGGGCGACCGCCCGTATTGCCCATATAAGGGACCGCCACTGCTCAGAACCCTGAAGAAAAATATAAAAAGTATAAAAATAAATTAGTAGGGATTATAAGGAAACATAAGAAAGAATATTATAGTAAATTATTAGATAAAAGTAATAGTGATACGAAAGCAACATGGCGAGTAATGAATAGTGTTCTGAAGAATCATAAAACAAAAACTGGTATTTCAAAATATTTTGTAAAAGACAAAGATGAAGTTCACGATGAAAATGAAATTGTAAATGGTTTTAATCAATATTTTGTGAATGTTGGATCAAGCCTTGCAGCTAAAATACCAAAAGTAGATAATAATGTGAGCCATTCAATTACAGGTTGTGTAAACAGTATTCTTCTAAATGGAACTAACAAAGAGGAAATAATGAATGTAGTAAAAAATCTTACAGACAAGAGATCAAAAGACTGGGTGGACATGGATATGATGTTTGTAAAGGACATAATGAGCCATGTTATTGAGCCGTTTACATATATATGTAATTTATCATTTTCAACAGGAATATTTCCAGATAATATGAAAGTAGCTAAGGTAGTTCCTCTTTTTAAAAATGGTGATAAATGTGTGTTCAACAATTATAGACCTATATCCTTGTTACCACAGTTTTCAAAAATTCTTGAAAAACTATTTGTGAACAGACTAGATCAATTTATAGATAAACAAAATATTCTAAGCAACAGTCAGTATGGATTCAGAGCAAAAAACTACATCAATGGCTCTCATGGAATTAATGGAACAAATAACTACTGCTGTCGATCAAAAACAATATTGTGTCAGTATTTTTGTTGATTTAAAAAAAGCATTCGATACTATTGATCACACCATTCTCCTTGAAAAACTGAACAAATATGGTATTAGAGGACCAGCATTACAGTGGGTATCTAGCTATTTAAAAGATAGGAGACAATTTGTACAAATAAATGATGTAAGATCTGACCTCTGTAATATCACATGTGGAGTTCCCCAAGGCTCTGTACTTGGACCAAAGCTATTTATTTTATATGTGAATGACTTGGTAAATGTGTCAGGACTCCTTAAATGTGTACTTTTTGCTGATGATACCACTTTTTTCTGTTTAGGTGAAGATGTAGAACAAATGTTGGAATTGATAAAGACAGAATTTGTAAAAATACAAACTTGGTTTAAAATCAATAAATTATCATTAAATCTAGAAAAAACTAATTATATGATATTCAGTAATAAAAAGAAAACTGTTGCTGTTCCACTCAAAATTGAGGGTGTTGAGATTTGTAGAGTGAGTGAGGTGAAGTTTTTGGGTGTTATCATTGATGACAAACTGACATGGAAACAACACATAAATTCTGTAAGAATAAAAATAGCTAAATCGATTGCAGTACTGTACAAAGTCAGAGACCTATTGAATGATAACAACACCATATGTTGCAGGGGTTTCAGAGACATTGAGACGTTTATTTTCTAAACACAACGTCCCAGTGGCTTTTAAACCTCAAAATACATTACGGCAAAAACTGGTTCATCCCAAAGATCCAGTCCCCCGGCAAAAACAGAGTAACATTGTGTATGCTGTTCAGTGTCAGGAGGGCTGTGATCAGTCTTATATCGGGGAAACTAAACAGCCACTGGCCAAAAGGATGGCCCAGCACAGAAGATCAACATCATCAGGTCAGGACTCTGCAGTCTACACTCATCTCCAGGCCAGCGGTCACTCTTTCAGGGATGAAGATGTTCACATCCTTGATAGAGAGGAACGATGGTTTGAGAGAGGAGTAAAGGAGGCCATCTTTGTGAAAAGAAACCGTCCATCAT
>JBBPBX010057317.1:0-13819 GCA_038048925.1 Garcialebias charrua | reverse complement strand
AACTACAGGGAACAAATGTTTATATAAATGAACATTTAACAAAAAAAATGGAAATCTTGCACGTGAGGCACGGTTATTAAAAAAGCACAAAAATATTTTCAACATGGACAAGAAATGGCAAAATTTGGATAAAAGAACATGATGGATCACAAGCGAAAATAATAAAGGAAATGAAGGACTTGGATAAATATAAATGAATCTAGTAGAGAAAATTCCTAACAACATTCACATAACAAACAATCTGATGGTCAAATACATTAAATGACAATGATGTGCGAAGAATCAGAATTCAAAATATATAATACTGAAGATGAAATTGTAAACAATCTACTTCCTGTAACAAAAGAAAGTAACAACTATAATGAGGAACAGTTTAATGCAATTAAGGTAACAGATGGTGGTCTCTCCATTTATCCCCTTTAATTGCAGAAGTATAAATGCAAATATATCAAAGATAACAGACTTTTTGAAGAAATTAAACAAAAAGTTTACAATAGCATTATCTGAAACATGGTTAAATTATGAAAATATAAACAATGCTTATATAGAAAGATATGACTTATGTCATATGAATAGAAAAAAAGGTGGAGGAGTTGCTCTATTCATTAATAGTGAAATAAAATGTTAATTAATTAATGACATGTCTATAGTTGTAGACAATTTAATGGAAATGATAACAATAGAAATAATAAATAGAAAAGACAAAAACATCAAAATAAGCTGTGCATATCGATCTCCTGGATCAAATATGGAGTTATTCTCTGATAAAATCCTGGAGTTATTAGCAAAGAGCGGAAACAAAACAATTTATTTTTGTGGTGACTTCAACATTGACCTGGGAAATAAGACTGATTTAAACAATATTAATGCATTCATACATGCAATGTACAGTTCAAATTTATTTCCATTAATATCAAATCCAACTAGAATAACAACGCATGGCTCCACAATAATTGATAATATTTTCAAAAAACTTAACTAATGAGAATATAAAAAGTGGTATTTTGATAGCCGATTTGAGTGATCATTTACCAATTTTCATCATTTATAATATAGAAAATAGTATTACACAAACAATAAAAAACAAGAAATATAGTAATAAATACGTCTCAAAAGCATTAGATAAATTAAAAGATGACTTAAATAAACAAAACTGGAAAGATGTTTACGTGACTAATGTAAACAAATCTTATGATGAGTTTATGAATATCCTCCTGAGACCTGGCGCATATATTTTGTCCTTTATAGTGGACATATTGTTCACCTTCATCTTCCATTCCTTTTTTGAGTTACACTATCAAGCCCTCCTGTACTCTTTAGAGGACATCCTGGGCTTTCCAGGGATATCTCATGTGAAAGGTTTGCATGCTGGAAAGCCCCTTTTTTCCTAAATCAAAATGGCCGGTATACAAGCAACAACATTTTATGGAAAGAGGAGAGGTAAATCAAGTATTTAACATCTTTTGCTATTTTTGTCATGATATTTATAGATATTCTTGTTAATTAACATACTAGAAACAATATTTTGACTGATGAAAACAATTTAATAATATTAATAATAATAATTAATAATGGCTGTGGTTTTACCCGGGGATGGATCACTGAAGGCGGGCGGGGTTGGCATCGAGTTCCGGAGGGACATTGGAGGAGCACGTGCCCAGGAGAGGAGCACCGGAGCTGGACAAGTTTCGTCCAGGATCTCCGGTGCGCGCGGATCATCCTTACCCAGGCCTCAGTGTTCCCTCCCTGGGTGTAGGACCACCGACTCGCCCCGGTGCACATGGATCAGCCGTAACCAGGCCTAAGTGCCCCCTCTCTGGGTGTAGAACCACCGACCCGTCCCGGTGCAAGTGGATCATCTTTACCCAGGCTTCAGTGCCCCCTCCCTGGGTGTAGGACCACCAACTTGCCCCGGTGCGCGCGGTTCCTCTTTACACAGGCCTCGTGCCCCCTCCCTGGGTGTAGGACCACCGACTTGCCCTGGTGCGCACAGTTCTTCTTTACCCAGGCCTCAATGCCCCATCCCTGGTTGTAGGACCACCGACTCGCCCCGGTGCAGGTGGATAATCTTTACCTAGGCCTCAGTGCCCCCTCACTAGGTGTAAGACCACCGACTTGCCCCGGTGCGTGTGGTTGCTCTTAACCCAGGCCTCAGTGCCCCCTCCCTGGGTGTAGGACCACCGACTTGCCCCAATGCACGTGGATCAGCCGTAGCCAGGCCTAAGTGCCCTTTCCCTGGGTATAGGACCACCGACTTCCCCCCGGTGCATGTGGATCACCCGTAGCCAGGCCTAAGTGCCCCCTCCCTGGGTGTAGAACCACCGACTCACCCTGGTGCACGCGGTTCCTCTTTACCCAGGACTCAGTGCCCACTCCCTGGGTGTAGGACCACCGACTCGCCCCGGTGCACGTGGATCAGCCGTAGCTAGGCCTAAGTGCCCCCTCCCTGAGTGTAGAACCACCGACTCACCCAGGTTCAGGTGGATCATCTTTACCCAGGCCTCAGTGTCCCCTTCCTGGGTGTAGGACCAGCGACTCGCCCCGGTGCACGTGGATCAGCTGGAGCAAGGCCTAAGTGCCCCCTCCCTGGGTGTAGAACCAATGACTCGCCCCAGTGCAGGTGGATCATCTTTACCCAGTCCTCGGTGCCCCCTCCCTGGGTGTAGGACCACCGACTCTCCCCGATGTGTGCAGTTCTTCTTTACCCAGGCCTCAATGCCCCTTCCCTGGGTGTAGAACCACCGACTCACCCCGGTGCAGGTGGATCATCTTTACCCAGGCCTAAGTGCCCCTTCCCTGGGTGTAGGACTACCGACTTACCCCGGTGCACGCTATTCCTCTTTACCTAGGCCTCAGTGCCCCCTCCCTGGGTGAAGGCTCTGGGAAACCCCGGGGTGCACGCGGTTCCTCTTTACCCAGGCCTAAGTGCCCTCTCCCTGGGTGTAGGACCACCGACTTCCCCCGGTGCACGTGGATCACCCGTAGCCAGGCCTAAGTGCCCCTTCCCTGGGTTTAGAACCACCGACTCGCCCTGGTGCACGCGGTTCCTCTTTATCCAGGCCTCAGTGCCCCCTCCCTGGGTGTAGGACCACCGACTCGCCCCGGTGCACGTGGATCAGCCGTAGCTAGGCCTAAGTGCCCCCTCCCAGAGTGTAGAACCACCGACTCACCCAAGTTCAGGTGGATCATCTTTACCCAGGCCTCAGTGTCCCTTTCCTGGGTGTAGGACCAGCGACTCGCCCCGGTGCACGTGGATCAGCTGGAGCAAGGCCTAAGTGCCCCCTCCCTGGGTGTAGAACCAATGACTCGCCCCAGTGCAGGTGGATCATCTTTACCCAGTCCTCGGTGCCCCCTCCCTGGTGTAGGACCACCGACTCTCCCCGATGTGTGCAGTTCTTCTTTACCCAGGCCTCAATGCCCCTTCCCTGGGTGTAGAACCACCGACTCACCCCGGTGCAGGTGGATCATCTTTACCCAGGCCTAAGTGCCCCTTCCCTGGGTGTAGGACTACCGACTTACCCCGGTGCACGCGATTCCTCTTTACCCAGGCCTCAGTGCCCCCTCCCTGGGTGAAGGCTCTGGGAAACCCCGGGGTGCGCGCGGTTCCTCTTTACCCAGGCCTAAGTGCCCTCTCCCTGGGTGTAGGACCACCGACTTCCCCCGGTGCACGTGGATCACCCGTAGCCAGGCCTAAGTGCCCCTTCCCTGGGTTTAGAACCACCGACTCGCCCTGGTGCATGCGGTTCCTCTTTATCCAGGCCTCAGTGCCCCCTCCCTGGGTGTAGGACCACCGACTCGCCCCGGTGCACGTGGATCAGCCGTAGCTAGGCCTAAGTGCCCCCTCCCAGAGTGTAGAACCACAGACTCACCCAAGTTCAGGTGGATCAGCTTTACCCAGGCCTCAGTGTCCCTTTCCTGGGTGTAGGACCAGCGACTTGCCCCAGTGCACGTGGATCAGCTGGAGCAAGGCCTAAGTGCCCCCTCCCTGGGTGTAGAACCAATGACTCGCCCCAGTGCAGGTGGATCATCTTTACCCAGTCCTTGGTGCCCCCTCCCTGGTGTAGGACCACCGACTCTCCCCGGTGCGTGTAGTTCTTCTTTACCCAGGCCTCAATGCCCCCTCCCTGGGTGTAGAACCACCGACTCACCCCGGTACAGGTGGATCATCTTTACACAGGCCTAAGTGCCCCTTCCCTGGGTGTAGGACTACTGACTTACCCCGGTGCATGCGATTCCTCTTTACCCAGGCCTCAGTGCCCCCTCCCTGGGTGAAGGCTCTGGGAAACCCTGGGGTGCGTGCGGTTCCTTTTTACCCAGGCCTTAGTGCCCCCTACCCTGGGTATAGGACCACCGACACCCCCCCCCCACCACCCCCCGGTGCACGTGGATCATCCTTACCCAGGCTGTGTGCTCCATCGTGTAGAAAATAATTTTAGACATAAACCGTCCTATTGTCCACTACAATGGACATGCTGTGAAATTTAAATAAATAAAAATGTTTAAAAAAAATTGTAAGGTGTTCTTTTAGGCCTAAATACTGTAGATAGGAAATCACATATAAAAAGAAAATGGAAGACTTTTTTTTTCTTCGGTTCTCAGGAGGATATCTTGGATGTTTTGTACAAAAAAAATTGTGTGCAAAAACACAAAACAAGAACACGTTCTATAGATCAACCATGGATGACATCAGGTTTAAGAAATTCATGCAAGAAAAAAACTATCTGTATTCTTGTTTCTTGAAAAGCATAACTCCTGAGGCGGAGACTAAATATAAAAAATACAAGAACAAATTAACAGGAATTATAAAAAGACAAAAGAGAGAATTTTATAGTGATTTATTACATAAAACAAATGGTAATATGAAGGGAACTTGGAGAGTTTTGAACAGTGTTTTGAAAAATCCTAACAATAATACGAGCTTGTCACAGATGTTCAAGAATGACAATGAAGAAATGCAAGATGAAAATGAAATTGTGAATGAATTTAATAACCATTTTGTGAATATAGGACCAAATCTTGCAAATACAATCCCAAGTGTTGATGGAAATGTGAACTATTTGATTGAAGACTGTGAAGATACTATGTTTCTACAAGAAATTGACAATAAGGAAATACGTCTGGTAGTTGAAAGATTTGCAGACAAGAGATCTAGGGATTGGGTTGATATGGATATGGTGGTTGTAAAAAATATAATACATCAGGTCATTGAACCTTTTACTTACATATGTAACTTGTCTCTTTCAGAGGGAATATTTCCTGATAATATGAAAGTTGCTAAAGTGATCCCTATTTTTAAAAACGGTGATGAAGGTGTTTTTGACAATTATAGACCTGTTTCATTGTTACCACAATTCTCGAAAATTCTAGGAAAAGTATTTGTGAACAGAGTGGATAAATTGCTTGACAAACACGACATCTTGAGTGCAAGCCAACATGGATTCAGATTTTAAAAAACTCCACATCAATGGCACTTATGGAATTAACAGAAAAAATCACCACAGCAATTGATCAAAAACAACACTGTATAAGTTTATTTGTTAATTTAAGGAAAGCATTCGACACTATTGACCACACTATTCTTGTCAATAAACTAAACAGATATGGTATTAGAGGACGAGCTCTGCAGTGGATGCAACGCTATTTGACGGACAGAAAGCAGTTTGTGTATGTTGACGATATACGACCTGATTTCTGCAAAATTACATGTGGAGTCCCACAAGGCTCGATACTCGGAACAAAGTTGTTTATCTTATATGTGAATGATTTAATGAAGGTGTCTGGACTGCTAAATTGTATCTTGTTTGCTGATGATACTATTTTCTTTTATTTTGGTAGTGACTTTGAACAAATGACTGCATTGATAACAATGGAATTTGCTAAAATACAAACCTGGTTTAAATTAAACAAGCTATCATTGAATCTTGGAAAAAACAATTATATGTTGTTTAGTAATACAAAAAAGAATATGGATTTTTTTCTAAAAATTGATGGAGTGGAAGTAAAGAGAGTAAATGAGGTGAAGTTTTTGGGTGTGGTAATTGATGAAAAACTATTGTGGAAACAGCACATTATTTCGGTAAAAATTAAGTTAGCCAAATCTACTGCTGTATTGTATAAAGTTAAAGATTTTTTGAATGAGACAGCTTTGTATTTGTTATATAATACAATTTTTGTTCCACATTTAATTTATTGTGTTGAAGTTTGGGGGAAGGCATGTAAAACTATAGCAAAGCCTGTTTTTATTTTACAGAAAAGAGCTGTGAGAATTATTTTAGGGAAACCTTATTGTCATCCATCAAATATATTATTTAATCAACTTAAGTTATTGAAGTTTTATGATTTGGTGGATTATAATATTTCATTAGTCATGTATAGAGCTCAAAACAACTTACTGCCTCCAAATGTTCAATTTTTTTTTGTTAAGAGAAGGTCTTGTTATAGTCTTAAGGGAACTGAGATTTTTGCAAAACCTCAATATAGAACCAGTTTGAAGGGTCGGACTGTTTCGACACAGGGAATTGACTTATGGAACAATTTGGATAACGATGTTAAATATGTTAAATCTATGCTCGTGTTTAAAAAAAATATCAAATCTAAGTTGTTAACAAAATACGAAAATCTTTTGTTAAATCCATTGTATTAGTAAATTTCTAGTTAACTAATGAAGTTTTTTTTTATTCAGTTACTTGAAAAACATTGCTTGAGTTGATTGTTTGGATTGAGTTTGCTTTAGTTTTTTTGTTTGTTTTTTTAAAAAGGGGCAGATAATATAAGTTTATTTCTTCTCTCTGCCACCTTTCATTTTATGTCCTTTACATTCTACACTGTATGTTTAAACGTTTTTTTTTACTGATGTAAAATGAATAAATAAAAAATACAAAGTTTTAATGTTGGATAAGTTTCAAAGTTAGAATTAAATACTCCTGCTAACACAAAGCATGTTTTTATTCCTAGCTTTAAATTCAGAGTCAGTCAGTCATAGAGTTTTACTGCCATACACACCACATGTGGTACATGAGGTGGAATGAGATTATGTACACAGGGTCCCAGTTACATCCCACAACAAAATGTTAAAGAAAAACAGTAATAAGGTCTAAGATATGAACTAAGAAAAACATCAACTAAATATACACTAAGCACTAATAGCATAAAAACAATATGCTGAAATGGATATTAAAGAAGTGGATATTAAAGTGATTAATGGCTTCAAACATCTGCTAAGTTCATGGCAAAAACCAACACAGACATGTTCCTGATTTTAGTAATTTATATCACTTTATAATGTAGCTGTTTTGTTTTGTTTTTTATTTATTTATTTTATTTAAATACAATTCTTTTATTTTTCCAGTTCATATGCTTTTTTGTGATCGTCTACTGTTGTACTGATAAATATATCCTGGAGGGTAAACGTAAACTATATCTTGGCTGCAAATATTCAATCAAGCAGCAAAGCAGTCAGTCTGATTCCAGTCAGCTGCACTCAGTCTGCTCCTCCTCCGAGACGGGCAGACTGAGCACAGCTGACGGATATTAGACAGCCTGCTTCGGACTAAGGCTTTAACAGAGCACCCGAGTAATGGACAGATCGAGTCCTATAACTTCTATCGAGGTCTTTTTGTCCCTCTCGAGTACTCATAGTGACATGTCACATGATCCGCACCGAGCGCAGGCTAGTTAGACGCAACAAAATGGATTCCTCTGTGCGGCCGGATGTTATGGAGCAGGCCCAGTCTAGTCAAAAAGGTAAAACAGTTTATAATTTTATAAAATGCTCTACTCATTGAATCAACTTCCTGTTGATTTTCATTTCTCTGACCACTGTAGATTGTGACAGGAGGGGGCGGTGTTGCATTGCAGGTCACATATAACACGGGGTCCAATGACCGAACCAGCTTCCTCTGACTTGTTTCACAAACAAAAAGAAACAAACATTCATCTCTAAACCTATTAAAAACCTATAAACACAATAATCTCTAAAAGTAAAACTAATTGCACAGCACTGCAGGCGGTGATGTGGTGTGGTCAACGCCCCACTTGTTTTTAAGTTTCGTTTTTGACATTACTTTCACTATGGCATTTTAATAATAATAATACTGTAATAACTAATAGTTTTGTTTTTCCTGTGACTTATCTGTAGTATGATAAATGATAGGAGCATAATAAATGTTCCCAATGTTTTGTTGGTCTTTTTTGTTTTTGGTAAATAATGACATTTTTATTTATTTATTTATTTTGCATCTTAAGTTCATATGACGTTATCGACTACTCGAGTACTACTCTAGTTCATTTATGATAATGTCGAGTTTAAAAATTATGTACTCGTTCAACCCCTAGTGTGGACTCCCATGTGTGTGTTTAAAAGGTCCTTCCGACTAAATCTATGTCCACAAAGATCACAAGGAAACATCTCGTCTCCTGTGTGGACTCTCATGTGTTTGTTTAAATGGTCCTTCCGACTAAATCTATGTCCACAAAGTTCACAAGGAAATGGCTTGTCTCCTTTGTGGAGTCTCATGTGTGAGTTTAAACTTGCCTTATGACTAAATCTACGTCCACAAAGTTCACAAGAAAATGGCTTGTCTCCTGTATGGACTCTCATGTGTGAGTTTAAAATGTCCTTCCGACTAAATCGTTTTTCACAAAATTCACAAGGAAATGGCTTTTCTCCTGTGTGGACTCTCATGTGTTTGTTTAAATCTGCCTTATGACTAAATCTATGTCCACAAAGTTCACACGGAAACAGCTTTTCTCCTGTGTGGACTCTCATGTGTGAGTTTAAATTTGCCTTATGACTAAATCTATGTCCACAAAATTCACACGGAAACGGCTTGTCTCCTGTGTGGACTCTCATGTGTGAGTTTACACTTGCCTTATGACTAAATCTTTGTCCACAATGTTCACATGGAAATGGCTTGTCACCTGTGTGGACTCGCATGTGTCTGTTTAAATGTGTCTTCTGACTAAATCTTTGTCCACAAAGTTCACAAGGAAATGGCTTGTCTCCTGTGTGAACTCTCATGTGTTTCTTTAAACTTGATTTATGACTAAATCTACGTCCACAAAATTCACAAGGAAACGGCTTTTCTCCTGTGTGGACCCTCATGTGTGAGTTTAAAATTTTCTTATGACTAAATCTTTGTCCACAAAGTTCACATGGAAATGGCTTGTCTCCTGTGTGGACTCGCATGTGTGAGTTTAAATTTGCCTTATGACTAAATCTATTTCCACAAAGTTCACAAGGAAACGGCTTGTCTCTTGTGTGGACTCTCATGTGTGAGTTTAAACTTGCCTTATGACTAAATATTTGTCCACAAAGTTCACATGGAAATGGCTTGTCTCCTGTGTGGACTCTCATGTGTATGTTTAAATTTGTCTTCTGACTAAATCTTTGTCCACAAAGTTCACATGGAAATGGCTTGTCTCCTGTGTGGACTCTCATGTGTGAGTTTAAATTTGTCTTCTGACTAAATCTATGTCCACAAAGTTCACAAGGAAATGGCTTTTCTCCTGTGTGGACCCTCATGTGTGAGTTTAAAATTTTCTTATGACTAAATCTTTGTCCACAAAGTTCACATGGAAATGGCTTGTCTCCTGTGTGGACTCGCATGTGTGAGTTTAAATTTGCCTTATGACTAAATCTATGTCCACAAAGTTCACAAGGAAATGGCTTGTCTCCTGTGTGGACTCTCATGTGTGAGTTTAAATGTGCCTTATGACTAAATCTTTGTCCACAAAGATCACAAGGAAATGGCTTGTCTCCTGTGTGGACTGTCATGTGTCTGTTTAAATTTGATTTGAAAGTAAATCTTTTACCACAGTCATCACAGCTTATTGATTTTGGCCTTGCCTGAACTTTCCTGTGTGACTCTACATTTGTCTTCTCTCCAACACATTTCTTATTAAGCAGACAACTTGAAGACTTCACTCCTGAATGACTTGTCATGTGTCTTTGAAGAGTCTGGTTACTGACATACTGCTTACCACACTCAGAGCAGCTCAAAGATTTGTTGACAGTTTTTACTTCTGATTCAGGAGCCCTGCTCTCCTTCCAGTCTTTCATACTGTCTTCACGTTCTGATTCAGAGTCTGTTGAGTTCTTTAGCAGAGAGTCAAGATTGGTCATTTCATCCTCCTCATTAACGTCAGTCTTTGCCTTTTTTGAGTCTTTAAATCTGGGTTCCTGTTAAGTTTTTTTTTAATCCTCCTCACTCTTTAAAGAAAATGAAGTGACCTAAAATCTGATATCAGTCTCCTCCTTATTAAGTTGGTCACCCACCAGACTGGTCTATGGGTCTTTTCTTCCACTTTATGATGAAAGGCTCTGGGTCCTGCTTGTCATCATCAGGCCTTCAGTCTTGAGGAGTTTCTTCTTCTTAATCAGCTCTAAACAGAGGCAGGAACCACTGAAACACATGTACAATAAAGATAATGTTACCTCAACACACACACACACAAACACACACACAATTTTACCCTCACAATCACCATCTTCTAGGGGTGTAACGGTACACTAAAATAACATTTCGGTTCGGTTAATTTTGGGTACAAAAAAAGACAAAATAAAGACTTACAAAATGTTTATTTTGAAAATATGCCAAGTAAACAATACGTTTGTATAAAAATAAATAAAAGCGACCCATTTGGGTGATATTTTAAATAAACATCATTCTTTACAATAAATAAACTATACTGATAGTTTTTAACATTTATCATATAAAACTTATTTTATTCATATACTCTAACAAAATCATTACTCAACTCTCTTTCTAAATTTTCTCTGTATGTAACAAACACTTATCTAAAACAGTGTGTGCAGTTGTCTCCTTGACACAGAACAAGGACGCTGGTTGGGCATGCGGTTGGGCTCATGTTTGATTACAGATAATGTTCTGACATCACGTTCTGGTTTGTTTTTGATATTACGTTCTTGTATGTTCATGTGCTATCTGAATCTCACCTTGTCTTACTTTTGAGAGAATAAAATCCCAGCACGCGCTGACCAATTCGGACTTGCTTCAAACACGGTTGAGCTCTGCGCCAAGCGAGTTTGAAGTGATATCCCCTTTGTAAAGTGTGACTAAATTATAATCATTTCTTGTTTCTTTGTGTGGTTCTCGTTCTAGGTGAAGATGTTTAAATGAAGATGTTTACAAATCCCTATCATTATTTGGTGCCGAAACAACCGGTTTCTCCCCATGCCTGCTCCTGATGACATCCAAACAGAGCGCGCTGCGAAGACCCGTGCGCACGGCAAAAATAATAAAGTCCAGTTGGTTTGTCTCTGGCCAGCATCCTCTATCAATTGGAGCCATCAGGGTCAGATTGGCAGAGGTTTCCAGACACCACACAGATCAACAAGAAAATGAGTGTGAAAAAGTGTTTGTTGATACGTCGTTTTTAGAAGAGTTTGAGTACGTTTTGAACTGGGTCCAGACTTTCAAATTTTTAAAGTGAGGCGTGTGTTTTCAAAAGCTAAGCGGATGTCGCGCGTCATTAGCTGCACAGCCAAGACCTTTTGCTATTTTTAGGAGGCAGATCATTTTAAGTCAAGGATCAAAATAAGCATTTTTGTGAGGTTGATCTGCCGAGACCTTTATTGAACAATATAAGTGGGATCCAGCAGTCAAAATAGGACATTATTTCTTAGACACGTCGTTTGGAAGTTGTTTCTGCGTCGTTTGAAGTTGTTTGCGTCGTTTTGAAATTGTTTATACGTCGTTTTGTTGTTTCTGTCTATCTCTGTTTCTGTGTGAGCAGCTCTGCTCCTGTCAGTATGGAAACCTGCATGTGTGTGTTTTGGTCTGTGCCTCTCTACTTATCTGTGTATGAGTGAACAACACTGCCTGTGCGTCTGCAGCTTGGCAGACCCACCCCACCCCCCAACCACCCCCGTCCTCTGTGGATCTGTTTCTGTGGGCAGCTTGACCCCCGCTTTTGTGAACGCGTTTCTCTGTCTCTTACCCCTCGCTGTGTGTGACAGTGTGAGAAGTTTTAAGCTAACTTTGTGAACACAAACCTCTATTTTGAAAAACATAAGCAACTATTGGAATAAACACTAAAACCAGTTATCTGAAAATTGATCCTTACTAACTTACAAGATTAGAACTGTGCTGGCTAAAAGACAGATGATAAAACAAATGAATGATGGCACATGAGATAAAGTTGCTAGTTTTAAAATGGATTTTTATTTAAATAACTTTACAAACCAAAAAACTTGATAATGCCTTGCTTGAAGCTTGTCGATGGATCTTTTCCTAAAGACATAGAACAAACAATCAGGTTACACTTTTGATCAGCTACAGGACAAAATTATTTGAGGCATCGGTTAAATAAAAGAAAAATACTTCACTAGTTAAATAGTTAATATAACGTTAATAGTCGTATTTTTCTGCACTTATGAAATAATTATAATGGGTAGATTCATCTCTGAAACACATCAGTGATGCGCTGCAGTCAACAGAAAGGTTAATTAAAAACCTTTAGTTAAATATAAAATAAATATTTACATGCATTTTTAAATCATTTAAATATAGCCGAATTATACACAAAGATTTCGGAATTTGATCAATCTTGTTTACAAAATTCTAATCCAAATATTTTAGGCCAAGGCTTAACATACGTAAAAAAATGTGAATTTTTTTTTCAATTGGATTTGGCGTTAGCATAGCTAATCGCTAGCGGCCCGTTTTTCAGCATTTTTAACGATTAAAAAAATCCAAATTGTGCCGCTAAACCAAGCGGATTTGCGTTTTTGTATTGGAAACCTAACGGCGAAACGATCCGACTTTAATCAGCTACGATTAGATTTTTTGCGTCGAACATGGCAGCTGACTGGAAGCAAAAAGTTGCTAACGAAGACGTAGCTTCGTTCGTCCGTCTAAATTTGTAAATAGATCGTGATACTGTAATACTAAACGTTTTTAAATTGTGTTTTCTCTGCAAAAATAAGTTGAGAATTCACTTACCGATTTTTATCAAATACAGGAAGCCCTCGAGGTACGTCAGGGATTGGGACCTACGGGTGTGACTTAGGTCGATGTTGTCGTACCTCGCGGACCAAAAACACCTGCCTGTCGTAGGTCCGCGTTTCTGACATAGGTCGCGGCTATACCGCTAACGGAGCGCCGCACACATATTTAATGGCATGAGACTGAACAAGCAGACATACTAGGCCATAAACATGCACAGAACTGCACAGTAAATGAATACTGTACTGTACAATAAATAAAAAATATAATGTCTTACTTTGAGCCGGTGTCCCCCGACTGCCAGGCGGACATTTGCGGCGAGCTCCCGGCCGCAGATGGCCCCTCCGCGGCATGTCGGCTCGGTGTCTTCGCCTGTGTTAGCTGCTCTGTTAGCTGCTGTCGTTAGCATGTCGGGCGGCGTTGTGGCAGCGATCGCGGGGCGATCGGCGGCTGCTCCTCCGGACCTGAGACGTCCACAGAGTTGACCGAGTGTTTCCAGCTAATTTATCCGTATGAGGCAACCCTGATCGGGCACACGGTCCTCCAGAGCCAGCTGAAATTAGCCTCTGGAGCTCCATTGACCGCAGTACTGTAGACAATTGTAAAATGGCGACCGGAAACGACCGGAAGTTGCGTAAATACGATAAAATTGTAATAAAAACGTAAAATTAATAATTATACTTTATTTATAAAGCCATATAAAACAACCACAGCTGCAACAAAGTGCTATACACATGAAATTAATAACATTTAAACACACAAAAAAAAAAAATAAAAATTATCATATTTTTATTAAATATGATAAAATCGTAAGTCTGAGTTGCCGTAGGTCGCAGGTGTCGTACCTCGAG
>JBBPBX010057316.1:0-22474 GCA_038048925.1 Garcialebias charrua | reverse complement strand
TTTTTTGTTTGACTGGACTAAAGAGCAAAAGCAGTTCAAACCCAAAAAAGTGTGGTTGCTGCCTTAAAACATCAGTTTGATGTTTTTATAATGTTTTGTGCAAATCGTGTTTTACAAACCTTTTCATTGTGGTTACTTTTACATTACGTAAGTATTTCCATTGAATACTTTGGCTATTTGCAGCACTTCATCCAGAAAGTTTTTAAAGAGGCCATTATTAATCAAACCAAAAGCGATTACACAATTTCAGGAGCTTATTACGCGGTCATACATGAACTTTAAAAAGTATTACAATAAAGGTCTTACAAAATGGACTTCAAATATAGGCTTAACTCTATTTATGTTACTTTACAGCTGATTTGAGTACAGCCCAGTCACTGCTGAACTCATTAGAGCTTATCTCCTCTATTGAAGTCAAATTCATAAATAAAACCATAAATAAAGCTTGTTTCCTATTAAAAAACATGCTTATCGCCCATCATCTTATATGGCAAAGCATTAAACTAAAATCTTGCCAGATATTTTAGCTACCGCACCAATTTGTAGCACAGTATCTGTAAAACAACTGTTGTAGTCATTTTCGTGTTTGCAAACAAGAATTAGCTGAATTAGCCATAGATTAACTCCAAATGTTAAACAGTTGAAGATGTACATTTAATTACTGTTTTATGAGTTTCATTAAAATCTGTTCAGTGGCTCAGGAGATATTGTAGTAACAAATAGGATATGCAATAGGGATGTGCGATATGGTATGAAATTCATATCACGAATCGATATGTATTGTGATGTGTGGTGATAACGATATATATCATATATTTTTGGTATAAAACTTGCAATCAGAATGAAAAAAAAAACGTAGGGTGTCATTTTGCAAGCATTTATTTTGAAAACTGCTATACCACAAAATAATCTTGATCAAGAAAGTTCCACTACTAGGTCCAGAAAGTTTTTAAAATAAAAATCAAATCAAGCTTTAGGCATTTTTTCTTGAAGTGCAAAACAGTGCAAAAGGTATCAAATGTAGTTTTAGCCATTTGTTTTAAACAAAATAATATGTTGTTAACTGTTAACAGTTTTCAGTATTCTCACATAAGAAATGAACAGCAACAGAGCAGCTTTTTACACTGAAAACACTTAAAATAACTCAAATTCAAAATGTCACTGTCATTTGTTGGTCTAAAGATTGTTGGACAAGAGCACAAGCTTATCCACAGTGTCTGGCTTTAACAGAAACCAGTGGCATGAAACAACGTTGCCACCAAATGCCCTTTCTGAAGGAGCACTCATGACTGGAATGCAAAGTTATTTCTTGGCCTGACTTGCCATTCTTGGAAAATGAGCCTGGTGAAGTCTCCTCCTGTCCAGTGGGTCAGTTTCTGACAGATGAAGGTTTGGCTCCAAAGGCAAAGGAGGGGTTCCCCCCAGTGGGCGTCTCCTACCGCTTTAAGGAGAGCTGACACAAAATGGCGACCAGTTTCCTCTGTGGCTTTGACCAGACAGAGTCTCGCAGTAAAATCACAATGCAGCGTTCTTTTCACAGATCAAAGAGCAGGTTTAACCTTTTTTAATTTTGCACAAATGCACTCTCTAAAGCTGACCAATGCTTACTTTAACTTTCGATGGAACACAGCGTTTGGCACATGCATCCAAATACAGCAACAGCACGGAAAGCCAGCTGTAGTTAGCCTGTAGCTTCGCTACTTAGCTCTTAAAGAAAACAGACTTTAAACACTTTACACAGTTTTAAACTAAAATAACACGTAATGGTTAAATCTGACAACTGATTTTACATCAGACACACCATTACTGCGGTTAGCCGGTAGAATACAGATATCTATCATAGGCTAAATGTCTGTCGTTTCTACAGTATACCGTATATATCACGCATTCCTAATATGCACATAAGACTGTTTGGCCAGGGGGAAAATGGGGGGCAGCAAATTTATAGAAGAGGTCAATGTCCAACACCACACCCTCCTCAATCCTGACCCACCGTTAATGGTGTCCATAGCTGTCTGCAAATAGAAACAGTTGCCTGATTTTGCATATTTCTACCAGAGTAAATGTAACACAATGGAAAGGTTTATAAATCCTGAACTGTTTCATTGTTCTTCAGACTGAAGCTATTTAAAGTCTGCAGCAATCTCCTTCCATACTGGCTCTGCTCAGACTAGCTGTTAGCTCGTCAGTCTGGTTAAAAAACAACGTTTTTTTCCAAATTGAGGTAGCTCAAAGTGTTATCTACAGCAGGTGAGATACTAACTGTTCATAACCCTTCCACCAAACCTCACTTAAAATGGTTTTGCAACTGTGTTTTTTTTTTGTTGGGGTTAGTCTGCTTGGCATATTTTAAGAAAATAGCTATAATAGTTGCAATGCTGAATGGTCTCTTTGACCATTGTGGAGTTTTTGATCAGATCCATGATCTTTTTGAATCCAGTCTAAAGATTACTTTTGCTGCTGGGCTTTTATTTAAGACAATAATTTACAAACTTTATGTGAAGACTCATAAAAATCCTGTCATGAAATCTGATAGTTTTATTTCATATTTTTTTTCAATCATCTCTGGCTGTTGTGGGTTTGTTGAGATGTTTGGTTAATATTTCAGCACCAGAGAGCATCACTCAACACTTAGTTTCTACTACGAATTACTGTAGCCTACTATAGCCACAAGCTAGTATAAATATTCTTATATAAAAGCACTTCTTGTTATAAAATATATCCTACCACTTTTGTTTTTGGTTTATTCTCCAGAACATAGTAGCACAACAAAAGTTTAGATTCAGGTAGAAAATGCCTTGTATGTAGAAATGACAACCTCTTTCTCACTTTTCTATTACAAAAAACTTTAAAAACTCAGACAATGCTGACGTAACACATGTCGTATTGTGTTTAAATGACTCACAAAGGTAAAATACACTCCAGTATACAGTATGTCGTGCCATTTTTAAAAACGTCTGCAAAAGGGAAAAAAAAAAGTTTTTTAGAGCAAATGTGAATGAGACTATTTTGTGGCAAAAGGCCTTGTACATAAGAACTGCTGTGACTTTGGACTTGGATTCTTTCTACAGATCTGTACAGTGTGATGATGATGATGATGATGATGATGATGATGATGACTATTTTTTTTCTGGAGCTTCCTGTTTTGAGTTCTTCCTCTGAGGTTTTTCTGGACCTCCAGGCTGGTTAGAAATGATGTAAAGCACAATGACAACACTGGGCATTTTGTTTCACTTCCTGAATAAAAAATGGTTTGGAAAAAAAAAATCACATCTGGAGAATTTGTCTCTCTTTGCTAAACACATAAATATTAGGTGAAGAGGATTCTGCCAAGCTTGGACACATTTTTTTTTGTGTGACATAAACTCTTTTTAAATGTAATTAAAAACTCGGTTTGAAAACGTAAAACATACTTCAACATGATGAGACTTAGCTTTATGTTTAAAAGACATTTAGAAATTCACTAAACAGGACATTTAAACAACTCAGAAACACTTAGAAAGAGCTTTGAGGTGTAATGGAAACATTAATATTAACAGCATTTAAATTATTCCAAATCTAGTATGAATTCATTAAATTAATGCCCATGTGGATCTCCGAGCGGGGACGTGCTTGTAAGTAAAATTTAGTAGCTACATATAAATATGTTGTTAAAATTAGTAGATTTAAGAGTTTAGGACATTGATTATGAGCGCCATCGCTGCAGGTTACGTCTGCAGAAACAAAACCGAGTTGAACCGGAACTGAGAGCTGCTGCTGTATTCTTCAGAGCTAGTGAGTAAAATTTAGTAGCTACATATACAGTACTGTGTGTACATGTATGTTGTTAAAATGATGTAGGTTTAAGAGTTTAGATCATTGCAAGAGTGTGAGAAGGGTTTATAAAACCTTAAATATATACATAAGAACCAAAATAAATATAACGTTGCTACTTTGCCTAATTTTACTTACTGTTACATGTTCTGAACCAAACACCCGTGATAAACGAGGGACTGCTGTATCTGGAGAAAACCCGCACATGCACAGAGAGAACATGCAAACTCCACCCAGAAATCCATCCACACTGATCTCACCCACCTGGAGCAGAAGGACTCCTACGTCTGCATTCTCTTTGTGGACTTCACACCTGCCTTCAACACCATGATCCCCCAAACCCTGATGGACAAATTACTCACACTAAGACTAAGCCCCTCCTTTTGCAATTGGGTCCTGGACTTCTTAACAAACAGACCACAGTCTGTGAGGATCCACAACTTCTCCTCCTCCACCATAACCCTCAGAACTGGCTGCCCCCAGGGCTGTGTGTTGAGACCCCCCCTGTTCACTCTGCTCACATGTGACTACACACCTATCACCAGGATGTCATATTGTAAAGTTTGCTGACAATACAGTTGTAGTTGGATGCATCACAAACAACGATGAATCCAGCTGCAGGCAGGAGATGGAACACCTGGAGAGCTGGTGCAGGAAGAACAACCTTCACATCAATGTGAAGAAGCGCCCGCTTCGAACGTCATCAGTCCATTAAATGGCCATTATTAGTTGTTGTCATCGCCATATGTAGCGGTCAGACTGCCCCTCCTGTAGGTGGGACAGTTTCACCCCTATATATGGGGATTATGACAACTAATCACGGCCTTTTAATGGACTGATAACATCTGAAGCCGCTTGAAGAAGATGAGGGAGATGGTTGTGGACTTCAGATGGAACAAACACACCTACCCCCCCCTGAATATAGGAGGATCTGTGGTGGAAGTGGTCTCCAGCTACAAGTACTTGGGCGTGCACCTGAACAACAACCTCAGCTGGGGTATTCTTAGTTTAGCGTATTTCTTAATTCATATCTTAGATCTACTACCGTTTTTCTTTACATTTTGAATTTTTGTTGGATGTAACTGGGACCCTGTGTACACAATTTCGTTCCACCACATGTACCACATGAGGTGCGAATGACAATAAAGAAACCTTGACTTTGACCTTGAAATGTACCCAGCCGGGATTCAACCTGGCAACCTTCTTGCTTGGAGGCAACATCTCTAATCCACTGTGTGCAGATATCCAATTCAAATGCAAAAGAGACTAAAAGAGACAAAACTGCATCATGTAGCCATCTTTGAGATGCACATTTGCTCGCTTCGTTCACATTTATTTTCTGTATATTGTCACTTTGAACAGGAAGTTTACAGTTTGCACTGTAAAAAACATTGACAGCAGCACAGGAAACCCCAAAACAATTTTGACAATAAGTGGAAAAAAAAACTTCATTTTAGCTCCAAAAAAACTTTGCTGGACTTTTATCACAAGTCCCCACTGGATTCTGGTGACTCTATAAAAGTTTAACTTCAGCCATTAAAGATCCTTTAGACTCAAAGGCTACTATCTGCCAAGACTTTAACTCTAAAGACAAATGGGGTTCTATTAAAAGGTGATTGATTTTCTCCTATTGCTGCTAAAGGTATTGATTTTTGATGTGCTGCCTTGGTCCCCTAATGATACTAATTCTAATATTCAGTGAACCTGAAAACTGCTTTCTTGCAATTATAGCGACTGTCATTGTGAGAGTGTGATGCACAAATATATGAAAACCAAACAAGTTTAGTTTTACTTCACGCCCTAAAGGACGGTCAAAATTAGTATGGATCAGCTGCAACAGATGGTAAGGTTGATAAAAGAGGAGCTACGTGGAGGAGATGAACATAAGTAGTTCAAAAACTCTTACTGTGAAGTTCTCTGCCAGTGTGTGTGCAGACCACGAAGAGCAAATCTTTTATTTATTGCCCCTAAGTATTTAAATATGTTAATGCCAGTTTCCCGTGATGCCTGACCTGCCAGCTTTATGGAGGCAAGTTTAAATAGTTCATATACAGGTGCATCTCAAAAAATTTGAATACTGTGAAAAAGTCAAAAATAATCTCAATGATCTCAGAAAATGAAACTCATATTATATAGATTTGTTGCACACAGAGTGAAATGTTTCAAGTCTTTATTTATTGTAATTTTGATGATTATGTCTTACAAATAACGATTTGTAAGATATAATTATCAAAATTTCAATAAATAAAGGCTTGAAACGTTTCACTCTATGTGTAATTAAAATTTTCACGATGTTCTAATACTGTACTGTATTTGGGATGCACCTGTAGCAGGGGCGATTCTAGGATCTGACCATTTGGGGTCCTTAGCCCCCAGTGCTGACAGTGGTGGTACCCCATGTGGTTTGTGCAAAGTGCAAAATCGTGCAGCACCTGGTATTCCCAGGTAGTCTCTTAACCAAGTACTTACCAGACCTGACCCTGCTGAGATCAGGCGTGTTCAGACTGGTATGGTCGTAAATGAGAAGCTCAGTCATAAATAGGGCTTTTAAAGAAGCATAGCAAAGACTAAACTTATGCAACAATAAGTTGCAACATGTGTCTACATACAAAACACAAAACAAAGCACAACTAGCTTTAAGCATTAACTGTTGTATTTTAACCATATTAATCTATGACTGCAAAGTGTTTGTAATGCAAAACCCTGACAACCTTCCTCCTTTCAAATTTATTAAATATTTCGGTGAATCTAAGATTTGAGAACTAAGCTTCCTTATTAAATCCTAATGATGGTTTCTTAAAATTTCAGGGGGTGCTGATTTAAAATTTAAGGGTACTTGAGCACCCCCACAAAGAGACTAAAATCACCAAATATGTCTCATTTTAAATCAGCCTCCCCACCATCACAGACATCTACACCTCCAGATGCAGGAAGAGGGTCACCTGCATCATGAAGGACCCCACTCACCCAGCACACAGACTTTTTGCCCCGCTCAGCTCAGGAAGGAGGTTGAGGAGCATTAAGTGTAGAACCGCTAGACCGAGGAACAGCTTCTACCCTGAGGCTGTTAGACCCATGAATCTCTAACCAGAATAATCACTGTGAAAAATCACATCATGTTGCTGCTGATCTGTTTCATGTTGCTGTTGATCTGTTTCATGCTGCTGTGTTCATTCGTGCTCATCTGCTCACACAGACTCATGTTCGTGCTGCTGTTCAGCGTATTGTTTTTGTACTACTAGTACTTTGCATATTTCTAGTTAACACTTTTCTTAGTTCATATCTTAGATCTTATTACTGTTTTTCTTTTACATTTTATACTTTTGTTGGATGTAACTGGGGCCCCCTGTGTACACAATTTCATTCCACCACATGTACCACCTTTGGCTCGTATGACAAATAAAGAACCTTGAATCTTTGAAATCATTTATTAATCCGATAAACACTAAAGCATAAAGCTTTGCTCTGTTGTGGTTTTCTTTTCATGTGTGGGACTCTGTATCCTAAAAGCAACATGTGATTTTACTAATATCCACCACGTTCATACATTTAACATCGCTGGCGTTAAAAGATTCAGTACGTTAAAACAGGAGAAGTAATTCCACCGTTCATATTAAATAGACTTGAAATGTTAAATTCAACTCCATTCTGAAAAATCTTCAAGCCATTCATGCAAATGTTATCCTTAAATCACTGTCACTTTTCTACATGATTACCAGTACTTACCTTAAATTCCTTTTTTTTTTCTAGGTTAAATAACAGCTGTCCGCACGTTCTCAAACTAGCCATAAGTTTGTTATTCTGGAAAAACTAATTACTGTATCCATTTCCTCAAACTGAGGCAATTGTTCAATGATCAACCCTACTAACCCTACTACAAGCTCAAATTACTCAAAGCTATGTGTTATACCGGTAATTTGTCTTTTTCACATAACCCTACGAGGAGTAATTTGAGCTATCGCTTTCAACAGCTGAATCAAATATTTTATCCTAATCTCTTTAATTAATTTTAACATTTACATAAGCTGAAATAGATTTGAGAGTTCAGGCAGCTTCTCAAAACTTAAATCAGTTACTAAATCCAAAGCAACAAAAACATCACATGGATGAGTTTTTGATTTATCAACGATAACAGCATGTGTAAAAAGTTACCTTATTTCTCAAAGAATTTCAAAGCAGTGCTTCCACTGATTCTGTATTTTCAAGTTAAAAACAATTTGCAGGAAAAATACAGTAGTACAACCCTGTTTTAAATATATGGATATTTATGCCAGATGATATCACAGTGTCGCTTTAATAGGACCTTTGAGGGCAAGTGACTTTCAGTGCCTTTGTGTTTATGTGTGAGCGGAAATGGATGAATATGTATGTTAGCTTAAAGTGTAATATCACGCTTCACCAATCTGGTATGAACACAGCACATGGAGGGCTTTTTAAAATCACCTATACACACTCATATGAGTGTATGTATGCAAACATATCCAGCATTTAAATACTCAGACATTTGCAAAACATCAAATCATGTTTCAAACAATGCAATCACTTTGGCACAGAGCAAAAACACATTTGTGTGTAAATTTTGGAAAATGGTAAACATAAACACTCCAGAATTATACATATTTAAAGAAAATTGTGTCAAGCCGAAGTGTTTTAATTGGTACGCTGGTGAAGTTTCTCAGTTTTAATTGTTATGACTAAACTTTCTTTTTGCTGTGTTATCATTTGTATTTGTATGTGGTGCATTTAAAAACGGCATACCACAAGGTTCGATTTCAGGACCATTGTTTTTTTTAATTGCATAATACTGTAATTGTGGATGATCTAAGCCAATTGCAATGTATCAGAGTACTGATTAAAGTTGTTTTGCGTGGATCAGTGTAGAAATAGCTGTGGCATCCTCAGCACGTCAGCAACATTGCAATATGGCTGCTTTTTTGAGGTAACACACTAACATGTATGTGATATGAAAGTATTTTAAAGTACAAAATGAAAGCAGCTTAGTAGCTACATGCAATAATTGCAGTTTGGATGTTTCTCATGGTGTTAGCATTCAGCACCTCCAATTTAATGACACTTTTAAAATCCAAACAATGGGCTGAGTATGAGTTCACATAGCCAGAGCGAACATGGCTAGGAAATACATTTTATAGGAAACTCTGAGGACAAAATGAAGAGAAACATCCCAATATGACAGAACCCAAGCTGCATTAAAAAAAATTGCCATCACCTGTATTTTTTCCTTGTTGATAATTAAAAAAAAAACAACAACTTTAGGAACAGATGAGCACAGGTTTTCTTTTCTGCAATTGGCCCTACTGAGCTGTCAAGCACATGAAGGCATTGATTTTATACATTAATATACTTGTATGAAATCTGCAGGGATGTACTGTTATAAAATGAAAAAAATAACGCCAGTTCTGTATTGAGTTAAGATTCAATATTAGCAAATTCTTAGTTTTAAAGGATTCAACTCCACTGATTGTACATTGGGCCCTGTGACGGACTTGCGACCCATCCAGGGTGTACCCGCCAGCACAGTGATTGCTGGACATAGGCACCGGCGACCCCCGTGACCCAAAATGGAAGAATCGGGTAAAGATAATGGATGGATGGATGACTGTCCATTAATTGGGGATATTTTTTCCCAGTACATCTGTGATGGACCGAGTTGAAAAGCAAGAGTCGTCACAGGAAGTAATAGAAAAATAGTGTTTTTATTTTAACCCCAAAAGCTTGTTTTTCAAAAATGACTGCTGAGCTCATAAAAGAGGTCAAAGGAACAAAACTGCACTAAGGCAAAAATGTGAACAAACTGGCTGCAAAGACCTCCCCAAAAAATGGCACATGGGGATACTGGCTGATCAGACCATTAAGACAATAGGGGTAACTGAACAGAATACAATCACTAACTACAACAAGCAACATGGTGCACAACGTTTGATAAACTAAACACCAAAATAAGAAATCAAAAATATTCAACTTTAGCTAGAAATATTCACTTAAATGCAAAAGCTCTTTTCTTAAATAAAGAAAATACAAGTCCCCCCTCTCCTGCAGGAACTTGTGGTGCAGTCCAATCAGCTCCATGTATTTAAGTGTGCTAAGCCCTTGCCACCATCTTCTGTCTGGCAACTTCCAGGGATCACGGCTGGTAAGAACCGGTAAAAGAAACAATAATTCATCACAAGCACAAACAAAAATGAACAACGAGTTGATATAAATACATAAGTAGCCTAAATGTGTACGCATACAGATAAAACAAATATATCTAAACCAACCAGTAAACATTTTAATGCAAATCAAAGTGTTGTGTTTGGATGAAAAATAAATGGTGCATATAAGAGTTACCAACTTTAGAGTGTGGCCATGGGTTTGGCCATCACAACATCTCTAATTAATATAAGATACGTAAAAGTGCAAATCAGCCACTGGCCAATCCTTTAAATACAAATCAGTGGTTACAATATTTGGTATGCAACAATGTTCTTTATTTGTTTTTATGTTAATTATCTCTGTAAAAACAAACAAAAAAAAGCCAAGCAATGTTAAAAGTCTGCTTACTTTTTTTTTTTTTTTTACAAGAACTTAAAATGAATGGTATAATCAATTATTATAGGAAGCATGTCTTAAGAACAGCATCAACATCTCACACTAGTTCAGGGAGCTTTCAAGCTGTAAAGAGTGCAAGCAGCGAGACAACCAAACGATTACCAACTACAAGATCTGGGTTTTCAGTAACCAAGCGGGACGAGAGGTCAAAGAATGGAGTCGGCGAAAAGACAGTGAGAGGAAGAAACAGAGATAATGAGACAGAGATGGAGAAAAGATGGTGGGAGTCAGAGAGGGGCATCGAGGGGGAAAGAAGTGTCAGGAAACACAGAGGAAACTCAACCTGAGCTCTAAATGGCTTCTTAACAGGAGGCTGAGACAGCAAAATGAAATTATACCTCCCCACCACACACACACACACTCTCACACACATATTCACACCCATTGGAAATACTTCCTCTCTTTATTGCTGTGCGTGTATGTAGACGAACGTAAACTCAAAAGTGCTCAAAATGACCTCATGCAATAATTGAATCAGGACAAACACTGCCTGCAAACATGGACATGCCTTCCTGACACATTTGTATTTACCACACTTTCTCTAAAGCGCAAACTTGCAATTGTGTCTGCGTTCAAAGGAGTTGGTATGCGCTGCACACACGTGAACGTGTAAGGCCCCAACACACATTTAGCCTCACACATAGTGATAGGTCTTTTAAAGGGGTGTTTCACACCTCATCGCATTTCAATTAGAAGGTAAGACTGACACACATACACATACATACGTGCACTCTGCAGCCTGACAGGCTGTCCGTTGGGTGAGGAAGATTCATTTGGATTCTCATCTCTTCCCTTCCATGTGTGCCCTTTCCTTTCGCTCTTCCTCCACTTACCTCCTTGTGTATATTCACTTTCCTTTCTCTCGCCCCCTCTCTCTGGCTGTCTATCTTTCTCTCCGTATCAGTGTGAGTGACAGTGGTTTGACCTCCCGGGTAGTCAGGGGAGACTGTTGCACAGACGGCCAGAATAGGAGAGTCTTTCCCTGGGTACAAGTCAGCTGGATGCTGGAGGAAAAGGAAGTCCAGCAGCTACCAAGGGAATAGAAAACACCTATGTGCAGCTTTTTAAAACAGGATCATTTCTGCACAGAATTGCATGAAATTTTGTCAGAAAATGTTGTTTTTGTTATCTCGGTTTTTAGTTAAACATTTGGCTGTAAGATGACATCTTTATTCTGCTTGCAGACGTTTCAGTTTAAATGTTGCAAACGAGGAGGAACGTGTGCTTCATATCAGACTAAACAGTGGGTCAGTTAAATTAATTTAAATCAATTAGTCTTGAAAAGTTCAGATTTGACACTGAGCGCTCAACAGGATTGTTTCCCTGTGACTTAGAATGTTCAAAGTTTTGTAAATGTACTTTAGACCTGAAAGTAACATTGTTTGTTGTCAATTTTCACGTCTTTTATTACCGGTACATATTATCCTATTACCGGTAAGCATTTCTCACTGCTTGTTATTTTTTAGTTTTTCAATAAATGGTGAAGTTACAAATATTTTAGTAAAAAATAAATTGTTTAGCACCTTTGAAAAAAGCATATCTATATATTTTTGACAATAAAATATAGTAAAATAAGAAGCCCTTTTCAGTTTGAGAAATTTATTTTGTTTTCTTTTTATTGTCCAGTGTATTTTATTTTATATTATTATTTTATTATTACAGGTAGTCCCTGACTTACGAGCGAGTTCCATTACTACAAGGTGCTCGTAAGACGAAATCTCGTATGTCGGATCCCAAAACACGTGTCGCTCGTAAGTCCGGATTTTCGGTCGTAAGTCGGAAAATTTATGCTAGCGCTACTACGAACATTCGTTTTTCAACATAAACATACATACTAGTTCATAAACATGCTCAGAAACTTGATTACAAACGGTTAGCTAACACACTTTCATCTAAAAACACATACCAGAGCTGTATTTTCTGTATGTTCTGTACAACTTTACTGTTCGTTAGTCCGCTCGTAAGTCCGGAACCTCGTATGTCGATGTGCTCATAAGTCGGGGACTACCGTATTTTCTGGTGTATAGGTCCCACCGGTGTACAGGTCGCACTGTCCAATTATCACCAATAGATTGGAAAAATCCCTAGATAGGTCGCACTGGTGTATAGGTCGCACCTACGTTTAGCTCTGCTGCAAATGTCTGCCACAGGAGCGCACAGCAAGGCTTTTAAGAAGATTAACACTTAAAAACAATTATTTGTTTGATAAAAATTATAGCAAATATGTGTCTGAGCTGAACTTTTCCTTAATAAATGAACGTAATTGTGAAATGAGCTGGATTTAAAATTTTGTTTCGGCGAAAGTGACAACAAGCCATATATAGGTTGCACCGGTGTATAGGTCGCAGGCCTTGAAAAAACCATGAAAAGGTGTGACCTATACACCGGAAAATACGGGTACCTGTATTATTATTATTATTATTATTATTATTATTATTATTATGGTGTAGCCCTTTTTAAACGTGTCTTTATATGCGCAGGTTTGTCACGTAAGTGGAGGCGGTAGGAGTTGTGGTTTTGTCCCTGGCTTCGTGCTTTTGTCTGTGTTCCCCTTGATCTTCTGTTTCTCTTTATAGGGTTTGTGTTTCTTTAATATATAGCCCCATCTTGCGTCATGTTCATGTCTTGCATTCTCTTTCTCTGGCATCTGTGATTACTCACAGGTGTCATCACTTGGTCTAATTGGCGTTTCCTGTATTTAAGTCTATGTCTCTGTGTTAGTCCTTGTCCTGGCATTGTTATCTGTCCACTGGTGATTTCCTGTCCTGTTGCTTGTGATGCCTAGTCTGCTACTGTGTTCATCTCTTGACTTATGTAAGTTTTCTGCCCCGTCACCTCTTTTGTTTTGTAAAATAAATTCCTTATTTTATATTATCTTGAGTCCTTGCCTGCACCACTGGGCTCACCAGCACCAGCACCAGCCTCAGCACTGGCTCTCCTCAAGGATGTGTGCTGAGCCCTCTTCTGTTCACTCTGCTCACATATGATTGTACAGCCACACATCCAGGCTGTCATATTGTTAAGTTTGCAGATGATACAGCGTGGTGGGATGCATCACAAACAATGATGAGTCCAGCTACAGACAGGAGGTGGAACACCTGGAGAGCTGGTGCAAAGAGAATAACCTTCACATGAATGTGAAGAAGACAAAGGAGATGATTGTGGACTTCAGAAGGAACAAACACACCCACACCCCACTGAACATAAGTGGATCTGCAGTGGAAGTGGTCTCCAGCTACAAATACTTGGGTGTACACTTGAATGATAACCTCAGCTGGAGCAACAACACCACCAGCCTGATCAAGAAAGGTCATCAGAGACTCTACTTCCTCAGACGGCTGAGACGAGCTGGTCTGAGCAGCCCAGTCCTCACCTCCTTCTACAGGTGTGCAGTGGAGAGCATCCTGTGCTCCAGCATCAACGTGTGGCATGGAGGCTGCACAGTTGCAGAGAGGAAAGCTCTACAGAGAGTGGTGAAGGCTGCACAGAAGTCTGTTGGAGTCAGTCTCCCCACCATCACAGACATTTACACCTCCAGATGCAGGAAAAGAGCCACCTGCATCATGAAAGACCTCACTCACCCAGCACACTCACTCTTTGCCCCACTCCCCTCAGGACGGAGGTTGAGGAGCATCAAATGTAGAACCACTAGACTGAGGAACAGCTTCTACCCTGAGGCTGTTAGACTCATGAATAAATAAACAATAAGAATAAACACTGCAAAATATCACATCATGCTGATGCTGATCTGTTTTCTTGTTGCTGTGTTCATTTGTGACCATCTGCTCATACAGACTCATGTTCGTGCTGCTGTTTATAATGATGTTTTTCTACTACATTAGGGCTTAGTGTATTACTAGTTGATGTTTTTCTTAGTTATCCTAGATGTTATTACTGTTCTTTTTCTTTTTTCTCTCTTGCATTTGTTGTTGGATGTAACTGTGTACATAATCTCGTTTTCATCACATGTACCACATGCGGTGCAAACGACAATAAAGACTCTCTGACTCTGACTCAATTGTGACAGGAGGCATGTTTAATCTGACATACACCCTATGTGCCTCAATGCACTTATGATTGGTGTCAATAGTTTTTGGTATGTTGTTATGACCAATAAGAGTCAATAAAATCATTGCTGAGACAAGCCATATTCATTTGGTTGTTTTTAATAATCATTCTGTCAAGAACTTTATTGAATAACTGAGGCCTGTAGAGTCTGAGATTAAACTTTTGGTAAACTTTTTGTCATTTGACCTAGAGGTGAATTGGCTGGGACGTCAACTAAAACTGGCCGCTGCCTTGAATGCTTTGCACTTGTGAATTATTTTTCCCACTCTAGAATGATGGGCTCCAAATAGTTTCAAACTCTAGAAGGATGGACTCCAAATAGTTTCAAAATAGCCTTTAACAGATTGATGGGCAGCAACAGTTGCTTATCTTGGGCCATTGTTGATGTCTTTCCACCTCAACATTGTGCATACATCTGAAATCTCAAGAGCAGCAAACTGTGCAAACTGCTTTTAAAGATGCTGATAAACTGATGCTGATCAGTTAATTTAATATATTGGATTAGCTGCACCTGTCTGCTTCTTTCACTTTTAAATGCTGTGGAAGAAACCTCTTGATTTTTCAAACATATCTGATCCAACAGAGCACTCGTCTCTGGACTTACACAGCGGTGCTTTGTTTTATTGCGTTACAACAAATGTCAAATTCCTGTGCACTGCATTTGCAGGACTTTCATGCAGACATCCTCGTGCATCGTTGCTCTGTTGCATCTCACCCCCACACAGATTTATGTTTTTTTCCCTCCATGAGAGAGGTGAAAACATATATGTGTGATAATGTTTTTTTTTCTCTCTGTAATCTCTCTCTTTCTTTAATGTGTCTTTTATTGCACCAGTACAGAACAAAGCCCTCAGGCGCTGCTCGCATACAAACATACAAACCTCATACACACACACACTCACACCCACATGGGAATTATGGAAACACAGCCCGGTATGTTTGACTTAATCTTAAAAGATCAAACAATATGTGTATGCACTCGCCTAAACATACACCTACTGTCATGCACAAGAAACACACACGCAGGCTTTACACAGCCGATGTCATGATGCAACAGTCAGTGAAGCACTAACTCTGTGTCGTTTGTCACTTTGCTGACAGTCGCTCACACAGAACAATAACTAGTTGAGTGTTTTAAACTGGTTTTATGAGCAAGAAGCTATATCTTCCTGTTGGCCCTCGGCTACAGAGCGGGTGCACAGACAGAAAGTGGAAGAGACAGAAAAACCAGACGTTGCAAATAAGGGAAGAGAAAAAGGCTCTGTGAGTGTGTGTGTGTGTGTGAGTGTGTGTGTGCGTGCATGTGTGTGTATACCCTGTTGCCAGTGCTATTAAAGTTGAATTGCACAGAGCTTTTAGAGCATCGACCATCAGCCAAGTAACTTTAGCTAATAATTTTTTAAAAACCTCCGTGCTTTGTGCATGTCAGGACTTTCCACTGTGGGTTTGTGTGTGTGTGTGTGTGTGTGTGTGCGTGTGTGTGTGTGTGTATGGATAAGATTGTCAGCCTGTATTTATATAATAAGACTTTTCCTTAGAGCTTGTTGGGTCACATGCATGAACATTTAAAGAGGTAGTTCCGATTATTTGAAGCTGGGTTCTTTGGAAACCTTGCGAATAATTAATATCCTACCTGTTGTGGATAGACCTCTTTGAACAGCCTTAGTTTAGATATTAGATTTTAATTCTGGCCAGGATTACCGTATTTTACGGCCTTTAAGTCGCTCCGCCCCATAAGTTGATTTTGTCCTATACTGTATGTCCAATAAATTGGAAAAATCCATAAATATGTTGCTTCGCCCCATAAGTCACATCTATTATGGTTCACCACTGACGCGTCGCGTATGTTACGCGTCACCGCTGACAACCCGAAATGTGGGCCGATGTTTTGCCCTGCTGGAAATGGCTGCCACAGGAGCGTGCACAGAAGGACTTTAACAAGATTAACACGGTATAAACAATTATTCGTTTGCTGAAAATTATAGCAAAAGTGTTGAGCTTAACCGTTCCTTAATAAATTCACGTAATGGTCAAATCTGCTGTATTTAATAAAAGTAGTTTCGCTACGTGCGCGCGCACGGGTGGGACCGCAGCATTTTCTTTAAAATTTAGCAAGATAAACACTTAAAAATATATACAGTATTTGTTTGCTGACATTATAGCAAAAGTGTTTCTGAGCTTAACCGTTCCTTAATAAATTCATGTAATGGTCAAATCTGCTGGATTTAAATTGTTTCGCTTTGACTTCTTCCAAACGGTTGCACGCGTTGTGAAAATAAATTATATTAAATCAAATTTTCGCTCAAACATCTCCTACAGCTAATACG
Source organism: Garcialebias charrua (assembly GCA_038048925.1). Lineage (NCBI taxonomy): Eukaryota > Metazoa > Chordata > Actinopteri > Cyprinodontiformes > Rivulidae > Garcialebias > Garcialebias charrua. Next base: position 5,657 of record JBBPBX010057316.1, on the reverse strand, counting down.
TTGTAAATATCCATCCAGTGATTACTTTCTGTAAGTTTCATCAAAATCTGTTGTGTGGTTCTTGAGCTATTTTGCTAACAAACACTAGTTCAGACCTACCTCCAGAGTTCAGGAGGCCGGGCTGCGACAGAGTGAGTCCGAGCAGAGGAGGCTTTTTTCGGACACATGAGCTGGGAACGGTCGGTGGACCCTAGCGGCCGAAAGTGGTACTGCTCCATTTTTTCGTAAGAATGAATGGAAACTGTCATATCTTAGCCAAAAATTGGTCTAAAAATATGGGGGAAAAAACCATAAATATGTTTCTTCGCCCCATAAGTCGCAGGACATGAAAATTCGTTGTTGTTTTTTTTTTTTTTAAACTGCGACTTATAGGCCGGAAAATACGGTATGAGCTTATGGCTTGTTTGAGCAGGGCCAAGACAACAATGGATTTCTTTCTTCTTAAACTACTTCAGTGCCAAAGATTTTATACTGCAGCTGTTAATGCACATTGATAAATCTTGAATTCGCAGTCAGAGTCAGAGTCAGAGAGGTTTTATTGCCATTTTAGCTATGTACAAGTACATATTGAAATGAAACAGTGATCCCCAGGATCATGGTACAACTAGAACAGAACATGCAAAACAACACAGCACACAGTGCAGATACACAACAGTATAAAAAATACACACATACCTATAATAAATGCAAGAAGACATCTAACCTAATGTAAACATTACAATCTAAACAAATCATTAAGAGACAAAATGAGAGACACAAGTTGATTAGTACATGTGTAGGTGGTACATGAGGTAGAAACGTGTTCTGATATGTTAGCAGCACAAAGTTTTTCTCTTTTTATAGCAGCAGAGATAAAAACTGTGTAAGGTGCAAAAATGCAAAACCTGAGCGGACTGTAAAAACATACGAGAAGAGAAGTCACAAACAGTACAACACATTTAGATGGTGTGTGTGTGTCAGAGTCCATTGTGTGTGTGTGTGTGTTTCAGAGTCCAATCATTTACAGTAAATTTTATGGTTTGTTGAAAACCAGAACCAGCAGAATTCTCTTGTTTTGTTACTGCATATTAATGGTTTAGGAGTTTGCAGCTTTAATAATAATTGCATTATCAACTCTGAACAAGTACTTCATGTCCTTAATGTAATGTGGTACAAAATCAAGTGGGTTTAAGATTTATACGATCCCTTTAAATCTAAAAGCCTTTTAGGTGCATAGACTACTCTAACATAACATCAGAGAGAACTCTGCACATTCTTTTCTTTTCCAGTTAGTTTTTATACTGACAGCACAAACATACAGAATCAGCCAACATTTCCAGTAAAATCACTCATAATACTTGCATGGCATATTGTTACCTTGCCAATGAACTCCCCTTGCCTTCACTGGGTGCTAATGGAGTTAGGAGTGTGTACTTCATGCACCCAGGTTAGAACCTACATACATGTGCTATATCAAGTATATAGACTCAGAGAGGCTTTCACTGAAGCTTGCAGGTATGTTTAGCATCAAGAGTTCAGTTTATACAATCAGCTTTTATTAGAAGGTCTGGTCATTATCTTTAGTTTCGACTATAGCAATACTTGATGAAGTAGTTAATTTTCTATAGCAATGTGCTTTCATGCATTGTTTTTGTTATTAAGTCCAGGAAGCTCATTAAAGTAGTTCTGTGTATGTCATATTAACTGGATAAGTTGCTGACCACAAAGTTTAGTCAAACAAGTTTCAAGCACAAATCACTCAAAGGGATTATTTCTGTTTACATCATCAGATGAGACACTTAGAAGATGTTTACCCGGTATATACTTTGTATATACAGTAGTCCCTCGCTACTTCGTGACTCGCTCTACCGTGGTTTTTCAAAATAAGATTGGACATGACACACAACTGGCTGACTGATGGATGAGCTGCACGATCGGCATGGCATTTTTATTTAAAATAAATTATTTAAAATTATTTAGCACCTGCTACATATTTGTGCATCCCAGAGCTGCAGAAAAAGCTTCCTCCTGCACCTTTGGGCAGCCCTTACTGCGGGATAAGCTTCCAGCTGCAGCTGATCAGCTTTTCTCCATGTGGAGAAGTGGGCGTGGTCAAGAGCGCTTGCAGGTGGCTGAGAGCAGCGGAGGCAGGGAGCAGAAATCATGACTTTCTGTACTATTTTAGAGCATTAAGAGTTTAGAAATGTTTAGAATTTTGCAAGAGTGTGGGAAGGTTTTAAAACGCCTTAATATACAAATACAGGTAGTCCTCGACTTACGACGGCCTCGACTTACGACGTTTCAGGGTTACGTCATGCATCTCATTATTAAAAAAAATATATATATATTTTGAAAATGTTTTATTTTGAAAGCCGTTTCCGACTTCCTTCCGGTTTTGACAGCAGCAGAAGCAGTATCTTGACGCACTCAGTGGAAATTTACAGGAGACCTCATGTTTGGACCGGAGGAGAGGGTAGGAGGAGCTAACATGCTAACAGGCTTTACTGTTTGGAACGGAGGTTTACGAGGCAGACAGGCTACAGGTGACCAACGAGCTAACATGCTAACAGGCGGAGGAAGGCTTCACCAGCATACCAGTAGGTTATTAACTCTTTTTTCCTTCATTATGGCTCCAAATGTATGGAGCTAACATGCTAACAGGCCTTACCGTAAACAGTCTGGCAGTCTGGACCGCACCAACGCAGGCAGCCTCAAATGTTGGAGGGACACCGAGCTAACATGCTGCTAACATGCTAACAGGCAGAGGAAGGCCTCACCAGCATACCAGTAGGTTATTAACTCTTTTTTTCCTTCATTATGGCTCTCAAATGTATGTGTTTTTGATAATTATGTAGGGTAGTGTTAGGATAGACTAAGTGCTTGGTAAAATACAGTACTTTACGTATAAGGTGCATTTTGGACATATTTTCTGACTTACGACGATTTTCGTCATACGACGGCGCATAGGAAACAGAACTTCGTTCGTAAGTAGGGGACTACCTGTACGAACATAAACTACTACCAGGGCCAGATTAAAACTTCGCTGTACCTTGGGCAACAATCTTCAAGGGCCCCATCATCACGACCCAAGAATCACCATAAGCAGGCAAAATACAGAATAAATTGCCATAATATACAGTAAACACTTAACATTGTAACTATCAAGTGTATTTTTATGTATAAAAATCCAAATGCTCATAGAACTGTAATGCTACTATGTCCTCGTTGACGGAAATCATCAAGACAAGTTGAACGCACTTCGAACACCATGTGACACCACATGTGTATTTGTTTAGCAACGTGTTGGCCACTGGCGTCAGAAGCATTTGTAATGTGGGGTGGGGGTGAAGGTTCTGGGGGTCCTCCCCAAGAAAATTTTGAATAAAGTAGATGCCATTTCCTGCATTCTGGTGTATTTAAAACGTTGTTAAACATCTAGTTTTACCTACGCAAGTAAACACTTGATTCAATAACTATTTTAGAGCTAATGGCACAACAAGAAGTAGCCTGACCAACCGCTGATTCAATTAATTAAATATACTATATATTCAAAGGTGATGATTTGATGCCCACATTAAAATTAAATGACTGTAACTTAGTTGACTTCAAATGCAACAAGATCAATGAATGTTTGCGACAAAGGATTTACTGATTATAACAAAGATTCCTTCAAGAAACCTCCCAATATAAATCATAAAAACATAAAGACTTCTACTCATTCTAAATTTGTCAAATGGCCAAAATGTCCTAAAGTGAAGGAGAATCATTTGAAAATAATAAATAAGATATATCCTGTAGCCATGTTGAAAGAAGATTTAAATTTCATGTTGATTTGTGTGCCAGAAGATGAATCCCTCAAGCATTGTTTTTTCATGTTAATACAAAGTCTTTGGTCAGACATCAGAAACCTAGCCTGGTTAAAACCAGATCCTTGTCCTTCACTTTGCTTCGTACTAGGGTCTGGACTTAGCCTGGTTGTAACCAGACCCTGTCCTTCACTTCGCTTCGTGCAGTGAAGGGAAATGAGAATTGAGCGGAGCTGTGCAGGAAGGCGAGGGCCAGGCTAGTCTGGACTTTCTCTATAGAGAAACGATTCTTGCTGGAGGCGTGGCCTCTGCTGAGGAACAAAACCATTGGATCTTAGAAAAATTTTGAACAGGGAAAAGCATTCTGCTCCCTCCCCCTCAGAGCCATATATGGCTGCTCCCCCGTGGTCTGTTGAACTTGACATCTGCTCCGCCTCCTGCTGCATTTTCTCTCGCTGCAGCCTGCCGCTGCATATTCTGTGTTTATATGTTAATAAAACGTTCTAAAAAATAAAATAAAACCATGGATCGCTGGTCCAGCACACCAGAAGACCAGAAAATCTGATGGGACTCGGGCAGCAACGTAAAACCCGAGTTTAATTCTCTCGTGACAACCTGAGGCATTTCCTCATAGCGGAGGGAGAGGAGGAGGAGGAGGAGGGAGGAGGGAGCGATCACTTGACTTTTGGCCAAAAAAACAAAAGAAAACTCCAGATAAGGGATTAAGAAGGGGAAATTAATACATTTGTGTCACATATAAAACAGTCCTGCATCGCTTTGCATCGCTTTGAATGAGAACATGCGAATGCTCGCTGGCTGCGCTGGGACAGGTGGGGGCGTGGGTTAGGGGCCAAAAACTCCGCCCCTTCTGTTCTCTGATTGGTCCGGTCAAAAATCAGCCGGAGAAATCGTTGTCTATGGGAGAAGTCCCAGACTGAGCAGTGAAGGGAAATGAGAATTGAGCGGAGCTGTGCAGGAAGGCGAGGGCCAGGCTATCAGAAACCGGATTAATCTCAAACTTAGCATTCCTTCTTTTCATGCTGATGCCATTTTTACTTTATGTGGATAACTTAAGCTCAGCTTTCTCTGATGCCATAAATACACTGTACAGTAGTTGTACTCAGTGGTCAATTCGAGCCGGCTCCTGCTGGAACAAGAGCCGGGCACTCTCTCATTTGCGGGGAGCGTCTTCATCCACCTTCAGCTGTGCACAATGGTGGGTTTACGCACAGCGTCTCCAGACAGCTCTGCAGGACGTGCGCACAACTTCTGTGTCTGAACTCCTGCACCATGGTGCATAACATTTCAGACATAATAAATAAGCTTACAGTAAAAAAAATAAAAATAAAAAATAGTGACATGTTTGACGTGTATTCACATCACGTACCAAAACAACGGCACTAATTTGTCAAAAATAACAGCGATCAAAATGTCAAAAAAGACAGTTCAGTTTATTATATAAAATAAATGGATGGACTGTCCTAAGCTGGACAACAGAGGATAAGAACCTGAAAGGCAGTAATAATTGAGACTGGAGCAGAACAATGCTCGGGCTGAATTCAGCAGAGTTCAGGTTGAACTGCTTGTTTTTTGGGGGTAGGATGCTGCATTCACACACAGGCTTGTTAATTGTTGTTGCTCTCTAAAACAATAATTTCAATTCAACCTTTATTTATACAGGCTGTTAGTCTCATTGAGCCTTGAGGACTTATTTACAAGAGAGACCTGTTTTTAATTAATTTAATCAAGTTTACAGATGTTTAACAACCTGTTAAAATACACCAAAATGCATGAAATGGCATATCTTTTATTCCAAATTTTCTGGGGGAGGACACATGGAAACCCTCCCTCGAGTCCCTGCACCCATAAAGC
>JBBPBX010057315.1:6589-22474 GCA_038048925.1 Garcialebias charrua | reverse complement strand
AACATGTTCATTTGAACACTCAGAAAAAAATATTAAATTCATTGATTCATTTTCATCTCAATGCTCTGGCCAGTTGTAGTATTTCTGCATATTTTAATGTCTTGATGCACAAACGTAGCTTTCTGCAGCAGTCCTGATGTTCTACAGATCCTGAAGATGTCTCCATCTGTTGTTTAACAATATCAAGGTTTGTTCTCCACCTCGGTCCACTCTTCAGGTGAAGACATTTCTGTGAATCCTCGCTCCACGCTCATGGATGTCCAGGTGTTGTAGGTCTGGACGCAGGGGACATCTGGGTCCATTATGGGCTGAATGCTGCATCCACTTTGTCACTTCCCTCATCAGAACCACAGAAAATCAACAGATTTACATCAAAGAATATTGTTGAGTAGTATTCTTTTCGTTGATGCAATCTTACCTGCTGTGATGTGAAAGTCTGGGTTGTGGTTCAACAGGAAGAGCCTCAGGTGATGGACTGGAGACCTGGAAACCTGAAAACACAAACAAAATAAAATAAAAGAATAATATATTTAACAGATATTTTAAAAGGGACTAATTTTTTAAACTATTAATTAATGTTGAATAATTATTAGGAACATTAACTAATATATTACCATTTCAGTGCTGTGGAGGCTGGAGACGATGTACATGTTGTAGAATTACTTCTGCCTCGTCCACATGCATGTAACTCCACACAGCAGCTCACCTCATGAAGTGAAAAGTCTCCAAAAACCAGCAGGAGCTGAAAAAAATTATAACCTGCTGTTTACTGGAAATAACTTTGGCTTCTCTGCAGACAATCCGCTAAAATATTAACTTTTAAATGGCTAAATTGGACGGATCGAGTTTGTAGCTCCTCCATTGTTTTCAAGCTGCGCAGGAGAGAACTTCCTTTACATGACGTCATCATCCTGCGACGGGGATATCCCTATTTATCGTGTTAAAAAAATGGCGCTAATTTTAAACTGTTTTGGGGGTCAATTTTCATTCATTTAACATTATTTTAGCAAAAACGGTCAGGGGTCAATCTTAATATTTATATATGTTGTGCCATTTTTTGAAAAGTCAAAAGATGATGTCAGTGGAGCTTTAAGAGAACGGTCAGAACATGAGGCCTTTTTTCTACAGTCTTTATATAGATGACCTGCAGTTAGACACCCAAAACAAAGACCTTGCAATTTCAGAAACTGTATTCTGTCTTTCGAAGGCTTTTCTTTAATTTTGTTGCAAACACTCAAAGCATGGCTGTCCTTACAATAAAGACATGGGCTTTGAAAAGCACTGACTGTTTTGAATGAAGAAGTTTCATCATGTTGACTCTTTGTTGCATCCTTTTCAGCAGGAGATATATTCACAGCAAAACTGCTTCTCTTTGAAAGGCCTTTAACTTGGTCAAATTTCTTTTGTGCACCACTCTGACTACCTGGAGTGACATCAAGAATATCTCCAAATAACGGATCATTGGCAATCTTTGCTTGTTGGTAGATGAACTCTACAAGATCAGGAAATTTGGCTGGTGTTCCTTTTCTTTCTTGAATGTAGTAAGCATGACTTCTCCACGTTTCTTTCAGTTTATATGGAAGTTTGCACAATATGCTTTTCATGTTTGTTAGGTTGTTCATTTCACACATGTAGTCCACATTGTTTAATGTATTGGAACATCCAATCAGAAATAATGCAAATGTATTCAGCCCCTTTCTGTCATCTGGTTTTATTTGAGGCCATTCCATAGCTTTTTTTATATATGCTGTGGAAATGGTTAACTCATCTCCATAGTGTCGATCAAGCAAAACCCTTGCTTCTCTATAAGCTCTGTCTGGCTTCATGTGCTCACAACAAGTTCTAGCGGTTCTCCGCCTGTGAACTGTTCTAGATAATACAAACGATCTTGTTGGCTATCCGTTTGGTTCTCTATGGCATGCTCAAAGGCTCTTATGAAGGATCTGTAGGTAAGGGGGTCACCTGTAAATACTGGAATTTCTCTCTGAGGAAGTCGGGACAAGCCTTGTTGTTTTATGAGCATTTCAGTATGGTGATTTTGTTGCTGCAGAACCTGGAACAGATCAGCTGAAAAAGCATCAGAACACTGGACATGTGTTGGAGTGCTCTTTGAAGGAGACTTCTTTGATACAGGAGGGTTGAGATTTGCCTGTTGTCCATCCTCTGAGAATGTTTCTTGTTTTTCTGATTTGCCTGCAGAATGAACAGGCTCAGTTCTGAGTTTTGGAGTAGCTTGAAAAGAATCAACCTCAGACTTCTGAGCGTCTTCAAACTCTTCATACACCTTTAATTTTGCATCTGAAATAGCAAGTTCTGTTTCAATTTCTAGTTGCTCTTTTCTAAATTTTAGACGGGCTTCTTCTAGTTGAATTGCTTCTTTGTTTTTCATAGCTGCTGCTCTTGCTAAGAGTGCTTCACGTTCTGCTTTAATTCTCAGCCGTGTTGAAATTGTACTTGATCCTTGTGATGTACTGCTTGCAACTGAGTTAGCCTTTGAAACACTGTTGTGTGGACCAACATCATCCTCTGGAGGGCATATTATATCGTGTATCCATTGTATAATGCTTTGTATGAAAAGTTTAAACTCAAAATGTCTATGCTCGAACACATCTTGGTCTTTGCTTTTATCATCTTCATTTAACAGTTCACACAGTTCTTCATTAATGTTTTTATACTCTCCCAGGCATTTGAAAAAGTTTGGTAAAGATTCTTTATCTATGAAATCAATATTGCATTCATTTTGTTTCAATCTTTCAATGTTATTTTTCTCTTTTGTCAACTGTGACAGCTTTCCTCTTCTGGCTCCTTTTAATCTGATGAGTTTCTCATCTAGAGCTCGTTCTGTGGGCTTTGGCTCCCTCTTCTGGCCAACGGCCGCAACTTCACCAACGTCTGACATCTTGTCCCGTTTACTTTACTTTTAAATCTTTACACACAAACTGTGAGCTTCCACAGCTTCTAACTCTTCTAAAACGTTCACACAAACGTGTGTGAAAGAGTTCCTTTATGTGTAGGATTTCTGTTTCACAGTTCACGGGGTTTATGGAGGTGCTGGCTCTGTTCCGTTTTTGTTGCTTAGCAACCAACCTGAAGTTTCTGTTGCTCTCAATGGCGGCGCTCGCGGCTTTTATTTTTCAACTCCGGCGGGGTCCTTGATGTAGTCGACTCTCAGATTGACCTAAGTCCTCTTTCCTTTCTGTCTTGGTCTTGAAAGAGTCCTGAATGAGAAGTCTTTTGACTTGTTGTTCAGTCTTTTGACTTGATGTAAGTGCAGAAGCTCTCACTAGTCTAGCCCCTTAAAGCTCTTTCATACGCGACATATTTCTTCAAAAAGGAGGTCTTGAATCCAGCGATTATATTTGTGTCTTTACTGAACTTAATAAAAATATACACAAAAAAAGGCATACAGTTTCAAAACAAATAGAAAGTGACGGTCAAAAGACTGTGTTACTCTTCGGGTGCCAGACTTCTACTGAATAAACGAATGCTTACGTCATATTTATACCCATTTAAACAGCCAATCAGAAGGCACCACGTCATTGACTTGGAACCCGAAGGACGCGGGTTCGCGCCCCGGCCACTACCCACCTTGGGGTGTCTATGAGTGCACACCTATTTCTCCAGCTCCCCGGGCGCTTTCGGGCTGTTCACTGCACCACCTGGTAGGTGGTTGGGTTAAATGCAGAGACGAATTTCGTCTGTGTATGGGAAACATACGCAGATGACAGGAAAATACATTATTATTATTATAAGCTTCAACAGCATAGAATTCCAAATGCTTATTTTTCTTCAAACAATAGAACCTGGCTGTAACTCACAGAATCAGTTCAGGCAACAAAATAAACATTTCTTTTAAACTTAAATCCTTTATATGGCTCCTACACAGTCTTTAAAATCCTTCAAAAGACTTAATATTTAGAATATATTGATTAATCTACAAATGCAACACAGTACGAGCAAACGAACTCCAGCCTCGTGAAAGTGTTTTTGTGACTCAAGACACAGAAAATGTGTTGGCTCTGAGATTATCTCTCTGTTGACAGTAAATTAAAATAATACTTCCCATATAAAGCTTTTTATCTCCTCTGAAAAGTTCTTTACCCCCCTCTGGTGAAACTCAAGCTGTGGTTCGTTTCCCTCCATCTCTGTGAATGAACTGATCTCAAGTTTGCTGGTTTACATCATGCCTTTCATATATTTCAAACTATATGCTGTCTGTTGGCAAAATATCTCATGAACAACGTGAGCAATTTTAATGAAACTTTCAGAAAGTATTCACTGGTTGTACGTCTACCACTTACCTTTTTGATGAGATCCTTCTCTGTTTTTTTAACCATATCAGCATTATTTCTGTGATTCAAAACTGAGCCATATCTGAATGTCTGAGCAGCTTTTGAACCTTTTACAGAGAAATCAGAGCAATGTTGACTTTATTTTTTTCCACCCTGTAGTTGGAGGCTTTAAAACAAACAAAAAATGTTTTCCACTTGAGGGAAAACCTGGAATTCCACCTGCCTAGACTGATGAAATCAGCATTTGACATTTAGTCAATTTACTCTGTCGGGAAAAAGTAAAACTCAAAGGATGATGGTACAAGCAGTCTTTGACACCGTTTTTAAGAGGACTCTTTATAGATTTAATCAACTCCTCCTCCTCCTCAGGTGTGGGTGCTGATATCCTGGAAACAACAGTGCAGAGACCACTAAAGGGGCAGGTGCTCAAACAAAAAAGGGGGCACATCTAACCACATTTTAGGACAGAATATTAACAAAGTCACAGCTTTTAGAGTTTAATAAACAATGATAAATTACAAAATTGTGAGATATACAATCAAAGCTAAAGGAAATCTCTACATAAAACATGCAACTATCCATATGTAAAATATTTTATTAGTAATTTATTTCTGCGGGTCTACTTTGTTATAGGAAAGTATTGCAATATTCAAACCTGTGATTTAGCAAGATATGTAAATCAGAGCTACACCGATGAACAAGGACACAATGCAACTTTTTAGTGTACTGTAATCTATAAAAGAAAGAGCCTAGTTTGCTACACTTGCAGTGGAGATGAAGATGGTCCATTCATAAAAGCAGAGCTGCATCAAAATTTAACGTGGAACTGCAGAAAAAAATAAAAGCAAAAATTGAATTGTTAATGCATGTCACCATAAGAAAAGCCTACTGAGACTAACTGACCACCAAAATTTACACCTATATCTCTGTGTCTTAAGCCTGGAATAGACCTCAGCGTCCTCCCGTACGCCACTCTATTTTGCATTTTGTGCGCATGTGTTTCGCTGATATACTTCAGAAACTAACGCTCACGTTCTCCTTGTTGTAATATGAGCAGTTGCGCATGGAGGGGACTTAACTGAGCTCGCTGATTGGTCACTTGCTGACACGCCTACTGAAATGATTGACAGCTTTCAGTCAGCTCATGTAGCTCGCTGAAGACCGCTGCGGTGTTCTGATGCGGTGTTTCTACTGAGTGATGTCTCTTATTTATTTCAGCCTCTTGCTTTTCTTTTTTCCCAATTCTCACATGATTCTCACATGACGTCGTGGGCAAAGCCTAAAATCGCAACAAAAGATTTCTGATGTGTGCAAATAAAAGTTTATGTTTTGCAAATAACTTTGTAAGTTCACGAGAGAATTTTTTAAAATTTAATTTAAAAAAGTTTTTAAACAAAAGTTTTTGGTAAAAAAATAAATAAATCAGTACAGGTACAATTCCAAAAGTTTTGATTACAATTTTATTTTTATTTTTTTATTTTACTTAACTGTTAGTTTTTGTTTTCATTGAATAATTGTGAAACAAATAAGAATTTTTCCAGAGGTCCTGACTTAACTTTGTTTGATTAAGAGGAAGATTATGAGATGAATTAAAAAATGTGTGATTTGACTTTTTGTGTTCCACTTTAACTTACTATTTCATTTTTTAAATGACTGTCTATTATTGTCTGTACCTCATCTGTGTTCTTTGTTTAAAACAGGACTCTCTTGTAAATGAGTCCTCGTGGCTCATTGAGACTAACTTTGAATGAATGAAGAAAAAAAGTGTTACATGTATTAAAATGTCAGATCTATGAAGAGGAAAGAATGCATATTTCCCCCCAGGCCCCGAACCTCCCCTTAGTCCAGGACAACACCCGACGTCCTGCCACTTTACCAGACCCTACCCCCAGAATGGCCGCTAGGGAACCAGGGGGTGCAAAAAAATAAAAAAAACAAAATAAATTTAGACCCCGACCACACACCCCTGCCCCCAGATGTGCTGTTGATGTGTGTTGTTGTAAAGTGCAATTAAAAAAAAAACAGGAAAGAGATGAAGCAAAGACTGCATAATGCCACTTTCCCCTCCACCCCAACTCTAACCCAGGCCCTTACTGTCTAAATGCATCATTATGAGAAGGCACAGGAGAGTATTATCATCCCGCCACCTATAACCATAGTGTCCACCCCAAGTTCCTATATGTGAATATAATGAGGATGTTTTTGAGTGAATGTCTAAGATGTATAATAAAATTGAGTCCCAGGTGGTTCTGAACAACAGAGATGTAAAAATGTTGCAGTACACCCAAGCCTCAAAATCCCTACATGTATTAACTTTGAAATTAAGATGGCGGAGGTGCGCAGTGAGGGATGGGGAGAAAAATAACTGCAGGAACAAATGCTCCCGCAGTGAGTCAGCTCCCCCCGCTGACCCAACATACCCCGCCCAAGCTCGCCATTGTCCACCTAAGGAGCGAGGCCAAAACACCTCTCTGACCGCCAGGAAACAATAGCAGAAAAGAAATGCGGTGTGGTGATTTCAACTCCCATAACAGCTTGTGGGGTAGTAACATTACAAACTACAAGGGTGACATGATAGAAGAATGGATGGATGATAATGCAATGATATGTTTGAACAATGGTCAGGGAACAAGAATTAATATAAATAATGGCACAGTGTCTTGTTTAGATTTAACGCTTGTTTCGGGCTCTCTTGCAAAATCTTGTGAATAGGGAGTGAATGGAGACACAACATTAGGAAATGATCATTTGGGAAAAATTCAAGAATATCTGTGAGAAATCATACCACATCCTAAAATTAAGTGAAAATATTGATGAATGCAATGATGAAGTAACTGAGCACATTTTACACGTGGCGAATTCCAGCATTCCTAAAGTAAGTATGAAAAATAAGTCTAAAATTGTACCATGGTGGACAGAAGAATGCAATATGGCAATTAAAAAGAGAAATCTAGCGTTTAAAACATTAAAACATAATATGAACACAGATAACCTAATAGATTACAAAAAGAAAAGAGCTATAGCTCGTAGAACTATAAAGGATGCAAAGAAGACTACTTGGAGAGATTACTGTTCAGAAATAGGCTATAGGATAAATATTTATCAGGTTTGGCGAACGATTAAAAGAATGATTGGCAAAAGGAATGAGGTGAAAATCCCAGTGTTAATTAAAAACAATTAAATCAAAGTCACCAATAAAGACAAAGCAGATACCTTAGGAGAAGCATTTGCTAATATGGTAATGGTGATCATCTGGACCATATACACAGGCTACAGAAAGAAATGAAGCTAAAAACATTTTTGAATGTGGGTCAAAGGAAAGATAAATCATGGGCAACACTAGATGAAGAAATAACTATGAAGGAACTTACATTGGCATTGAAAGACACAAAAAATACAGCTCCAGGCGAAGACAATACATGTTATATTATGCTAAGACAACTACCAGAAACATCATTGAGAATACTTCTGAAATGATTCAATAAAATATGGGAAGAAGGCTTAGTTCCTCAGAGTTGGAAGAACCATCCTACCATTTCATAAACCAGGGAAGGATCCAACAGACGCAGACAGTTCTAGACCTATAGCACTGACTTCACATTTGGGTAAACTAATGGAAAAAATATTGGTAAATAGACTGGTATATTTTATAGAAAAAAGAGGAATTATCAACAAATGTCAAAATGGATTTAGAACAGCCAGATCCACAACAGATGCATTAGTTAGAGTCAGTACAGATATGGAGAAAGCACTGAAAATGAAAGAGATTATGATAATAATATTCTTGGATATTGAAAAGGCATATGATACAATGTGGAGGGAAGGATTACTCGTAAAGCTAGAACAACTAGGAATAGACGGGAGAATGTATAATTGGATCACAAGCTTCCTGAAGGAAAGGTCTATTAGAGTAAAAGTAGGAGGAGAAATGTCTAGAGACTATAAAATAGAAAACGGTACTCCACAAGGGAGTGTAATAAGTCCGATTCTTTTCAACATAATGATCAATGATATGTTTAATAATCTGGATAGATGTGTTAAATATGCATTATATGCTGACGATGGAGCTATCTGGATAAGGAGTAGAAATGCTAAACATGTAGTTAAAGCTCCACTGACATGTTCTTTTAACTTTTCAAAAAATGGCACAACATATATAAATATTAAGATAGACCTCTGACCGTTTTTGCTAAAATAATGTTCAATGAATGAAATTTCCTCTCAAAATATTTTAAATTTAGCGCCGTTTTTTTAGACCATAAATCCGGATTTTCCGGTCACGTGTCAGCATTACCGATTTGACGTCACGTCCGATACTGAACTCTGCTCAAACCGTACATTGAATGGACAAAAATATAAACGCATCCGTCGAATTTAGCCAATTAAAACTACATTTTAGCGATTTGGCTTCAGTTTGGGGAAAAAAAAGTTATTTTGAGTGATGCACAACGAACGGAAAGGTTTATATTCTCCGTGTTGCTTCTGTAAGAGTTATCACGATAGCTCTGCTGCCATCTGGTGCTCAATGTGAAACCTCCCTTGAAAAAAAAAAGCAAAACGGAGAATATAAACCTTTCCGTTCGTTGTGCATCACTCAAAATAACTTTTTTTTCCCCAAACTGAAGCCAAATCGCTAAAATGTAGTTTTAATTGGCTAAATTCGACGGATGCGTTTATATTTTTGTCCATTCAATGTACGGTTTGAGCAGAGTTCAGTATCGGACGTGACGTCAAATCGGTAATGCTGACACGTGACCGGAAAATCCGGATTTATGGTCTAAAAAAACGGCGCTAAATTTAAAATATTTTGAGAGGAAATTTCATTCATTGAACATTATTTTAGCAAAAACGGTCAGAGGTCTATCTTAATATTTATATATGTTGTGCCATTTTTTGAAAAGTTAAAAGAACATGTCAGTGGAGCTTTAAATGCATGATTAAAGCAATGAAACAAATAGAAAAGTGGTCGTATGAATGGGGATTTAAAATGTCCATAAACAAATCTAACTACATGGCAATAACTAATAAAAAGAAACTCAACACCGATCAAATATTATTGTATGGGAAGCCAATGACGCGGGTAAATTAATTTAAATATCTAGGTGTTTAGTTGGATGATAAGTGTTCATGGCAGGCACATTTGAGTCAGGTTGAAACAAAATGTAAAAAAGCGATTAACTTACTTAAAGCAGTCACAGGATATATTTGGGGAGCTGAAAAAACTTCTCTACTAAATATATACAGAGCACTTATACGATCAGTACTAGTCTACGGAAGTATAGTATATGGAGCTGCAACAATAACTAGATTAAATAAATTTGATAGAATACAATGAAGAGCTCTCTGGGTATGCATAGGAGCGATTAAAACGACCCCCATTAAAGCTGTACTAATAAAAACTGGTGAAACACCATTAGAAGCATGAAGAACTAAACTGTCACTCTCCTATTGGATAAAACTTAAAGGTAATGATGAAAGTAACCCAGCAGCAACGACACTTCAGAACTGCTGGGAGTACAATAAATTTCAAAGAAGAGGATTTGGGTGGAAAATAAACAAACTTGCAGGAACATATGGAATACAAAATAAAGACTTTGCTAAAAGTAATCCGCTAAGTATCATTTCACCCTGGTTATTACCAGAAAGTAATGTAGACAAGAAACTGCTGAAGTGGAAACAAGAATGGAAATGTAATGAAATAGGAGGTAGTACTGTAGATATATTAAGGAATCATACTATAATTATTTACACATTTATACTGATGGGTCAAAAAACATGAAAGGAAGAGTGGGAGTAGGAGTCTACATACCTGACTTCGAGATAGGTATTGTACACTGAATCTCAGATCACTTATATCAGTACACTGTATACAGCAGAAACAATGGCAATAATATTTAGTTTAGAATGGGTTGAAGAGGTTAGACCAGATAGAGTAGCAATATTCACAGACTCAATAGCTGTACTGGACAGTATACATTCAAATAGAAACAGTAGGAAGGACCTCATCTTAGAAATTCACCATACATTGTTTAGATTACAAAGAGGAGGAATAGATGTTCATTTCTGCTGGGTTCCAGCGCACTAAGGAGTAGAAGGGAATGAAAGGGCAGACGAACTTGCCAAATCTGCGCTGAAAAAGAATTGATTGTTCAAATTTCATATGGGAAAGGAGCGGGAAAATCAATGATTAAAAGGAAAGAGATGGAGGACTGGCAAATGAGTTGGGATGAGGATAGGAAAGGAAGAAGATGCTATAGGATTCAGAAATCAGTTACAATGAAGAATATTAGAGGAAACAGAAGAAGGGATGAAATAATATCACTTCCGCTCTCGGCAAAGCAGGTCGCATCTCTTTTTGCTCCTGTCCTCCCTAAGTTTTCCTCCTCCCTGCTTGCTTTTTGTTTCGTCTGTAACTCTTCAGCGCTCACTCGAACAAATTTGAGATGGATTTAATTACGTGGGCTGTTTCCTCTATTGATAAGATTTTTTCCACGAAGCGAACCGGGCCAGGAGAAGCGGCTTGCCCCTCCGACACGCACGCAGTGGGATACATTATGGACTCGTGGTCGGCTTGGAAGCCAATGTGTCTGACCGTTCTGTCTGTCGAAGACGTGGAAGATTTGTGGATTATTGGAATATTGGTGGCAGCTACTCTGTTTTTTGGCGTTGGCGGAGGTGTCTGCTACTGGAAGTTGAGAAAGGCGACCGCGGCGATCAACGTGCTGGTGAGACTCCCCGCTCAGCAAGATTCTTTGATCCGGGCTATGACCTCAACGTCCCAGCTGTTGTACGAACTGAACCGCACGATGGGAGCAACGGTGGAGAGCCGCGGACCTGCTGTGCGTTTTGGGACTCGTTTACAGCCGCCCGGGCTCAATCAGGGCACAGATGGGGACTTGTAGCTCGGAACCTCACACGATTCGGCGATTTGGACCCAGAACAGCACCTGGCCTTAAGACTGCAGTCAAAAGTACACTGTGGCCTGACCTGAAAATAAATAAAGCAACTATCTAATCTGGACTCTGAGCAACCTTGAAATGAATGCTGTCTGAAAATCTTCTCCTGGAGTCGAAAGCTGCTGAGAACTCGCTGCCCCCCCCCTTCCCCCAGAGGTCTCTGTGTGTGCGTTTTGGATGGAGCCGAGCTGTGACATCTGAACTGCTTATCTGAAATGATTACTCACAGACTCAATCTCCTTGCTTGTCATCATCACATGCATCATGTCCTGTCTAATTGTGATAAAGCTGGTAGAGTTTTTTGGACTTTATCATGGAGTGTTCTGTGCCAAAATGTGATAGATTCTTTTTTGAAGACCACGTTTACCCGATTGTGTGTTCCTTTTTCCATATCTGATTGTTTGCGGCACGGTTTTATACTGCTGCGGCTCCGTGAGTACGTCTCTCTTAGGATTGTGCGTGCGCCAATTGCAACACCTTGTACCTCGGTGCAAAACTATGCCAATAAAGATATATTCTATTCTATTCTATTCTAATTATGAGATTAAGGGTGGGACATACTTGTCTTAATGACACAATGTACATGATGGGGAAAAGGACTGATAATAAGTGTGGAAACTGTGGAGAAACAGAAAGTGTTGAGCATGTGTTGATGACAGTTACTACATATTCAGAAGAAAGGATGAAACTGAAAAGGAAAATTAAAGAGGTAGGAGGAGTACGGAGCTTAGAAGGAATATTAGAAAATGAAGGGGATAAGGACAAGACAACAACTGTAAGAACAGCACTGCTTATATTTTTACAAAACATTAACATTACAATAAGAATTTAGAGACGGAGGCCATGGGCTGCACACTGATGCTCAGTAGGTGGCGGTATGCACCTATCAGTTGCTTGCAATCCGCCAATAAATTCATTCAACCTTTATTTAGTCAGGTAAATCTTTTGAACCTCATGGGCTCATTTACGAAAGCGACCTGCTAAAACTAAAGAACAATGAACAGCAGTGATAGAATTTCATTAAACAATAAACAAACAAACAATAAACAATAGAAAACAAAAAGAGAGAAAAAAACAAAAGATTTTTTTTTCTTTTTTTTTTTTTAACAAAGTATCAAAAAACTAGCAAAACATTATAAGGTAGACGTATAAAATCAAAGACAGGAACAAATCTGCATTGGTTTTTGCCAGGATTCCAACAGATTCTGAAAACCATTTAGAGAAGTCAAGGTCGAGAGCTTCAGATCTTTTTGTAAGATATTCCATGAAGCAGGAGCAGAGTAGGAGAAGGCCCTTTTTCCAAGTTCAGTCCTCACTGACGGAACACTGCAGGTAATCATGTCCTGAGAGCGCACACTGTAGCTGCACTCACGCAAAGACATGTAGGAGGAGATGTATGAGGGCAGCAGACCAAGAAGTGATTTAAAGATGAAAATGTACCAGTGGAAGAGTCTGCGTGAGGTTAATGATGTCCAGTTAACCAGTGAATACAGGGTGCAGTGGTGGGTACGATAATCACAACCAGTTATGAATCTTAGTGCACCATGATAGACCACATCCAACATCCGCAGGGTGCTTGTAGGAGCATTCATGTAGAGAATGTCACCGTAATCAATGGAGGGAAGGAAAGTCACAGATACAAGGCGTTTCCTAACATTCAGTGTTAGACATGATCTGTTTCTGAAAAAGAAACCCAGTTTAACTTTCAATTTCTTCACTAGGTTTTCCACGTGGAGTTTAAAAGAGAGATGTGAATCGATCAGGATACCCAGATATTTATAGGAATCAACAAACTCAGAAATATACTCAAATATACTCAAAATAAACAGAAGTAGAAGAAGAAGTGTCCGGAAGTAATTCTGCAAAACTGTTAGGAATATTCAAAGTTTCAGAGTAATGGATTTAGATGGATTATAAACAAATTGACTAAAAAATATGGATTAGAGGATATTTAATCCCATTAGTGTTATTCCTCCATGGCTATTTCCTGAGATAAATGTAGACATGAAAATACTTAAAATGAAAAATTATTGGAATTTAATGGGATTAAAGACAGACCTATATTTAAAAAACTCATATTCTAATTACCTTAAAATATATTCAGATGGTTCTAAGAATTTAAAAGGATGTGTGGGAATAGGAATATATATACCAGAGTTTAAAATATGCATTTCAAAAAGATGATCAAATCAACTTTCAGTTTATACAGCAGAAATGGTGGAAGTTATACTAAGCTTACAGTGGGTAGGTTCGACCATACAGGGTGGTAGTATGCACAGATTCCAAAGTAGTTATTACTGTTATAGAAAGTATTCAGGGAGAAGGAAATAACAGGAAAGATTTAGTATTAGAAATTCAGCACAGTGTACTTAGATTACACAGGGGTGTTATTGCTGTTTGGTTATGCTGGGTACCAGCACACAAAGGTGTAAAAGGCAACGAAAAGGCAGATAAATTAGCAAAAAGGGCTTTAGAGGGGGCAATAACAATTACAATTCCTCTAGGGAAAGGGGAAGGGAAATCAATTATTAAGAGTAAAGAAATAGAAAAATGGCAAACAAGATGGAATAAAGATGAGAAAGGAAGAATGAGGAATGAGGGGAGGTATAGAAGAACATAAACTTGCGCTATATGCGGACGATTTATTGGTATTTATAACTCAGCCTTCTAAATCTTTTCCATCTTTACTAGCATGCCTTGGGTTATACAGCAGAGTTTCAGGCTACAAAATTAATTATTCCAAGAGTGAAGCGTTTCCACTCAATATGACAGAACAGGAGACACAATTACTACCTGTTCATTTAAATGGTGCACGGACGGTTTTACGTACCTTGGTATTAATATTAGTTCCTCGTATGATCAAATTTACCAAAAGAATTACACATAATTAATTAATAAAACTAAAGCAGAGTTGGAACAATGGATGAATCTCCCATTATCTTTAATTGGCAGAGTTAATTCAATTAAAATGTCTATACTACCTAAATTTATTTACTTATTTCTTATGTATCCCCTTGAAAGTTCCAATGACATTTAAAAAAAAAATTAGATAAAGCACTATCTCTATTTTTATGGCAAAAAAAGGTCCCAAGAGTTAAGCTTCTTACGTTACAGGCTCCTTATGTTAAAGGCGGATTGAATCTTCCAAATTTTAGAATATATTATTTAACCACCCAGCTCCGTATTCTATGGATGTGGATTTATTCAAATGGCAATGACATTAGGTGGCTCTCTATAGAACAACAAGAATTAAAGTCTGTATCATTGGCAATTATTCCATTCTTGGGTTCAAAAAAGCAACTGACTAAAATTACATAAAATCCTTTAATTTTAGCTACCTACGATGCATGACTTCAGTTACATACTCTCTTAAAACTAAACACACAATTGTTGGTTAACATGCCACTTAAAGGTAACCCTAATATTCCTAAACCTATAACAGATGGTATACTACAAACTTGGTATAGAAAAGGCATTAGAACAGTCAGCAACCTCTATATTAATAATGTCTTTGCCAGCTTCAGTCAATTGTCTGAATGCTACGACATACATAGGCACAATCACTTTAAATATTTTGCGATTAGACATTGGATTAAGAGCCTAACATTAGAGATATTTCCAAATAAACCAGATGAAACTCCGCTGGAAACATGTTTACTAGACCCCAAACGTACCAATACAAAAGGACTTGTTTCTTGTGTTTATAAAACTGTTATTAACCATTTACCAGCTTATGAGAAGTACTCAAATAAATCAAAATGGGAATCGGATTTAAATTGTAAATATGATGACAAAAACTGGAATACATTACTGTACTAAATTCATCCCAAACAATATTACGATCAACAAAACACAGGCAAACTCAATTTAATATTTTTCACCGCATATATTATACCCCATATAAATTGAATAAAATGAATGCCAATATCACTGACAAATGCCAGAGATGTGGTACAACTGTAGGTGATCTTCTTCATATGCTTTGGAATTGTGTACATTTGCAGAACTACTGGAATAATGTAATTCTGACAACTTCAACAGTTTGTGGACTTTCTTTAGATGTTGACCCCAGGATTTGGATACTAGGAGATGTTATGTCCTTGAATATATATCCCTGCACGAAATACTTTGCTTTGTTAGCATCATCTGCTGCAAAAAAGTGTATTCTTAAGAATTGGAAATCTGTAGAACCACCAAACCAAAAACATTGGATCAACGAACTATTATCATATTGCACTCCTGAAAAAATTCTACATTCTACACGTGGGACATTGACCAAGTTTGACCGGATATGGACTCCCTTCCTGGACATTCTAATCAGATTAGATCTGAGAGAGTGATGATTATCAATGTTTTATGTTAATCCTTTTAAACGTTTCTGTTGTATTCTTCTCTTTTAACTCTGACCTTTGAAAAAAAAGTTTAATTCTAAAATGTAATATTATTGCCTATGTTACTACATTGAGGGGGTGAGTGGGTGGGATGGGTGTTTTTTTATTTATTTATTATTTTTTATTTATTTATCTTTTTCCTTTTTTTCTCATTTTTCTTTCTTTTCTTTCTAAAAAAAGGGAAATACATAATATTGTACAATGGATGTAAATTTTATACAGCTGTACATTCTGAATAAATATATA
>JBBPBX010057313.1:0-22474 GCA_038048925.1 Garcialebias charrua | reverse complement strand
TTCAGTTGATGTAACCACCGCCCCACGCAGCAATAACAAACTAAATGTTTCCAGTAACTGTTGTCAGTCCTGCACACCAGCTTGGAGGAGTTTTATCCCATTCCTCCACAGAACAGCTTCACCTCTGGATGTTGGTGGTTTCCTCATTAACTGCTGCTTCAGGTCCTTCCACAACATCTGCATTGGATTAAGGCCAGAACTTTGACTTGGTCATTCCAAAACATGAACTTTATTCTTCATGAACCATTCTTTGGTAGAACACTTGTGTGTTTAGAGTCATTGTCAATGCTAGAACCTTTAGTTTATTTTATAGTTATACTTTTTTATACTAGTATGCAAAAACTCAGGACAGTATTATGTTCATTAAATGTTTAGTGTTTTAGTTTTAGAGTTGGTGTAAATTTTCATACTCTTATACCACTATGCAAAAACTCAGGACAGTGTTACAGTTTTACTATTTTATGCTTATGTCTATTATTATATGTTTCAGTGTTTCAATGTTTAAATAGTTACTGTTGCACCGAGGGACTGAGAGAAACGCAATTTCAATCCTGTGTATGTCCTGTACATATTGCAGTTCTGACAATAAAGTTGACTTTGACTTTGATTGTCTTGCTGCATGACCCACCTTCTCTTCAGATTGTTCATGGACAAATGTCCTGACATTTTCTTTTAGAATTCTTTGATATAATTCAGAATTCATTGTTAGATCAATGATGGCAAGATGTTCTGGCCCAGATGCAGCAAAACGGGCCCAAACCACGATACTACCACCACCATGTTTCACAGATAGGATAATGTTCTTATGGAGGAATGTAGTGTTTTCCTTTCAAACATAACTTTTTATTCAACCAAAAAGTTCTATTTTGGTCTCATCCGTCCACAAAACATTCTTCCAACAGTCTGCTGGCTTGTCCAGGTGATCTTTAGTAAACTGCAGACAAGCAGCCATGTTCTTTTTGGAGAGCAGTGACTTTCTCCTTCAACCTTCAAGCCTGTATAAAACTTCTCGTTCTCACAGCTTCCATTCAGAATTGAAAAAGACTTCTGGACAGAAGTCGAAACGTTTTCTGTTACAAATAAAGTCGAGTTGATCCTGAATTGAACGCCTTTTTGATTTATCATGTCCTGGATGACTGAGAATCTTCACCAGCATATTCTCCTTCAACCCTGCCATGAACCATTGTTGTTCAGCGTCTCCTGACGGTGGACTCATGAACATCAATGTGAGAGAGGCCTTCAGTTGATTAGAAGTTACCCTGGGGTCTTTTGTGAACTTGCTGACTATTCCACTCCTTGCTCTTGGAGTGATCTTTGTTGGTCCACCACTCCTGGGGAGGGTAACAATGGTCTTGAATTTCCTCCATTTGTACACAATCTGTCAGACTGTGGATTGGTGGAGTCCAAACTCTTTACAGATGTTTTGTAACATTTTCCAGCCTGATGAACATCAACAACTCTTTTTCTGAGCTCCTCTGAAATCTCCTTTGTTCCTGCCATGATCCACTTCCACAAACATGTGAAGAGCAAACTCTGATAGATCCTGTTCTTCAAATCAAACAGGGTGTCCACTCACACCTGATCATCATCCACTGATTGAAAACACCTGACTCTAATTTCAACTTCAAACTAACTGATAATCCTAGAGGTTCACATACTTTTAACATTCATAAATAAGTAATACTGGATCATTTCCCTCAATAAATAAATGACTAAGTATAATATTCTTATCTCATTTGTTTAACTAGGTTCTCTTTACTTTAAGACTTGTGTGAAAAGCTGATGATGTTTTAGGTCATATTTATGCAGAAATATAGAAAATTATCAAGAGTTCACAAACTTTCAAGTACCACTGTAAGCATATGAGATTTGTATGTGTACAAATCTCAAAATCCATGAGCCAGAAACGTACCACAGGTTTTACAAATGCATTTTACAAATGCATAAACAGTTTTTAAGATGAACACATTTCAAGTTGAACAAGTACAGTATTTTCTGGACTATAGGTCGCACCTTTATATAAGTCGCTTTGTCCAATTATTGTCAATAAATTGGAAAATCCATAAACAGGTCGCACCTTTATATAAGTCGCATCTATTATGCGTCACCGCTACGCGTCAGCGCGTCATTTGCCCTGCTGAAAATGACGACCACCGAAGCATGCACGGAAGGACTTTTCACAAGATTAACACAGTAAAAACAATTATTTGTCTGCTGAAAATTATAGCAAACGTGTCTTAGCTTAACTGTTCCTTAATAAATTCACGTAATGGTCAAATCTGCTGGATTTAAATATTTTCGCTTTGAAAAAGTACAAGGGAAAACAACGAAGCGAACCGCGACACATTTACGTCTATAAAACATTGAATTTTATCTCAAACATCTCATAAAGCTAATCAGTTGTAAATATCCATCTAGTGATTACGTTCTGTAAGTTTGATCAAAATCTGTCCTGTGGTTCTTGACCTATTTTGCTAACAAACATTGAGCTAACAGCGAAGTAGCTAGTTCATACCTCCAGAGCAGGAGGCCGGGCTGCGACAGAGTGAATCCGACCAGAGGAGGCTCTCGTCGGACACATGAGGTGGGAACGGTTGGTGTACCCTAGCGGACAAAGGTGGTACTGCACCCCTAGTGTCTGAAAGTGGTACTGCACCATTTGCCAAAATGGAAAAACGGTCATATCTGAGCCAAAAATCGGTCTAAAAATATGGGAAAAAATCCATAAACAAGTCTCACCTCTCTATAAGTCACAGGACATGCAAATTAGGCAAAAAGGTGCGACTTATGGTCCGGATAATACGGTAGGAATATTCCGTGCACACAAGTGGTCAAATACACGTGCACAAATCACCTGCTGTGGACGAATCCGTCAACATGAACGCATGGATCAGCTTGTCTGAATGTGACTTTTGTGACTTTCTTGCAGCTCCAGATTCAGATGAATGTGTTCATTTGAAAAACTGTTCATGCAATCATGAATGTTGTGGTACATTTATAAAACTTGCTTGTGGATCTTACTGTATGCACACAAATCTCATTGTACACTTGTGTGACTACTTTAGAGACCGATTTGTCTTCAGATTTTCCAGCCGTCAGATCGCACAAAACCAAAGCGCACACCTGATCTGCATCCCTTTCCTGCAGGAGCACATGTCTTTGCAGAGCATGATGTGGTTGAAGGTGGTGGCCCCCACCAGGAAGAACAGCTGTTTGACGACTTGGTTGATCAGGCACTGCTCCATGCCGTGGTGGCTCAAGGTGGAGTGGAAGATGGAGAGCTGCTGCAGAATGGAGGAGATGGTGTAGCTCTCAGAGTCGTTATAAACACTGTTGGAGCGCTTCCTGAAGCCCGTCGGCTTCATGCTGGAGATCCCCTGCAAGCTCTCGTGCTCCAACATACCAGGCACTGGTGAAGAAAACGCAAAAGTACATTCTAGTTTGCTTCAGAACATGGATACAATTCAGTGTATGATTTAAGAATACCAATAGCAGGTGTGAGAGTCTTCTGCATGACACTGATGAGCTGGTGATAGACGTGAATGGCCAGGTCACTGAGGATCTGTCTGTGTTCGGACAAATCAAAGTGCTGCAGGCAGTTCTTTTTCTGACGAGGGGTGCTTTGTTTCAGGAACTCCTAGCAAGGACAAAACAAACAAAAAACTTCCAATATGCTGTACGTGAGAATACTGAGAGGTTAAAAGCCAAACTACAGGTGAGTAGATTCTTACGCCCTCCCCGCTGTACTGTTTCAGACAGTTGAGCAGCTGATGTGTGTTCGAGAGCCAAAAGGACAAAAACTCAGCGTCTTTGTGGTGAGCCTGAAACAGAAAGATATTAACAGTCTCAGGTCTCTATTATCTCAAATTCTATTAAAGAACACACTTAAAAGACTTTATCAACTATATCATAGATTTAATGAAAGTAAACGGAGACTTCTTCAGGTTTTGTTACTTTTATTTTTTAAATGCTTTTCATTAAGACTCCTGAAACACAATCACCGATGCTCATACTTAAGCAAAGAAACACAATTAAACATGTTTAATGTTTTCCGAAAAACAAATATTTAAATTTATTTTAGGACCGAGGAGAGCTCTTTAAGTTTTGAAAGTGGAATTTTTATCCGATTCTTAACTAGCAGAGAAGTTGAGCTGCTCAACAGTTTGAGGTCAAGGTTCTTTATTGTCATACACACACACATGTGGTACATGTGGTGGAACAAAATTGTGTACTCATTAGGTCCAAGTTACATCCAACAAAAGAATGTAAAAGAAAAACAGTATTACGATCCAACAACAGCAGCACAAACACGAGTGTGTGAGCAGATGAGTATGAATGAACATAGCAGCAAGAAATAAATCAGCAGCATGAGATCAGCAGCAAGAAATAAATCAGCAGCATGAGATCAGCAGCAAGAAATAAATCAGCAGCATGAGATCAGCAGCAAGAAATAAATCAGCAGCATGGAATAAATCAGCAGCATGGATAGTCAGCAGCACATATCAACAATCAACATGGCGTTAGTGTTTTTTTTTTTTTTCACAATTAAGGGAGATGTCAATGAAGTTAAGGTTCAACTTGTCTGCTGCTTCCTTAGATAGAGAACTTTACTAAGTGGCTTGTCTGTGTATGTGAATGTTCATGTACAGCGTCCTGAGACAACTTTGTTGTGATTTGGAGCTATGTAAATAAACTGAGTTGAAACGGAACTGAAATTGTGATTATCCTGGTTAGATATTCATGAGTCTATCAGCCTCAGGGTAGAAGCTGTTCCTCAGTCTAGTGGTTCTACACTTCATGCAGACTTCAGATCTCCTCTGTCACATTTTGTAGAAGCTTTTCACCTTTATCGTACTTTGTATCTTCTAATACATGTATGTATCTGAGATTTGGATAAAATGATATAATTAGATAAATTATAAATGACTGTTAGCGGTACTGTATTTTGTTAGCTTATTAATTTTTGTTTGTTTCGTTTTAAACCTGAGCAGGTGAAAGAGCAGGAGTCAGTAAAAGTTGTACTTTCTTCAAAGCTGGTTCAAAAATCAGCAATAAACCACCAGACTAAATATTCTTTTTGGAGAACAGAACTCTATTGCCAGAAAATATTAAATCTGTGGTCTGTTGCCTTTTGATCACCTGCCACAAAAAGATGAGTGATCATGTAATTAACTAGGTCTGTACGTTGGTTTGTATGAATATTTTTCAGCCTGTTTGCATCTAATGACCTAGTGGACAGATTTTAATCAAACTTCTAGAGAGCAGCTACTAGGTACACATCTATAACCAAATTACTTTTTGAGTCAAAGATTCAAGATGGTTACCAAAGCTAATCAACAAGAAAACATCACGTTAATAAAAATGAGCTAAAACCCAGTGTGGTAGTAGCTGAGACTGAGCACCAGTACATACTCCAAGGGCCAACAAACTGTGCAACATCTGTGCTGAAAACAAAGCAGAGCGTTTTGATAACTTCAAGGAATGAACGTTTTGTCTTCTTCCTGCTCCCTCTTCACTCATGTAAATATATGTTGTCAGAGAATGTGTTTGTAAACTGATGATTTTTTTTAATCGAGTGAATTGATTGATTGATTGTTTCAAGTTTGATAAACAAAAAAATTGCTGCTGTACATTTTGTCAGTGTGGTGAATTTTCTCAATGTTGCCTCAGTTCCTCCTTCAGTAAATAAGCTTTTCCAAGATAAAGTGGAAATTCAGATACTACTACAAAGACATTTTGTTTGAGTTATCCATTTGACATTTGTTGTATTTTCAATTAAATCATAATTTAAATAACTTCCTGCTCACGGATCAATTTTTCCTTCACATTTTACACAGGGTTATCTTTACTATTCATTACAGGCAAACAGACTGCTTTTCCTCACCGTGATGACCTTTTTGACAGCAACGATCATCCCATTCATGAGAGACTTTAGTTTTCTGTCATCGTTCAGGTAGTCGGCGTGTCGGACACACATGAACAGGATGTAAGCAGGCAGGGTGGGAATCATGCTGACCGCCACACCTTTGGGCTTCAGATCTGAAGACAAAATTATTTTCAGAATCTACATTTAAGTTGCTCACGTGATTAAAGGAAAGTGTAGAGGAATACCCAGGATGATATTATGAATGAGCCTGGACTCGTCATCTCTCTGGTACTCCAACATGCCGAGGTATTCTTTGGGAACGACAGATGCTGATTTTTTTGCTGCGTGAAAAAATAAACAAATAATTCATTCAACCTTTATTTATACAGGCTAGCCTGTATAAATAAATATAATAATATAATAATATAATAATAATATAATATAATAATATAATATAATGTATAATAAATATGATGAACCTACATTGATTAAAGATTTGACATTTACAGGTAGTCCCCGACTTACGAGCGAGTTCCGTACCTATGGGCTGTTCGTAAGTCGAAAATTCGTAAGTAGGATCACATTTTTTTTAAAATAAATAAATAGATGTACAGTACTGTACAGTTACCAAGCACTTAGCCTATCCTAACACAGTTTTTAAAGATGAAGGAGTGAGTTGAATTGTCTCCCTTTATGTGAATGGAGCCTGCTAGGGAGGAGGGAGACAATTCAACTCACTCCTTAACTATGTTAGGATAGGCTAAGTGCTTGGTAACTGTACAGTACTGTACATTTATTTATTTATTAATTTAAAAAATTTTTATTATTTTTTTTTTTATAAATAAATAGATGTACAGTACTGTACAGTCACCAAGCACTTAGCCTATCCTAACACAGTTTTTAAAGATGAAGGAGTGAGTTGAATTGTCTCCCTTTCACATAAAGGGAGCTAGCTCCCTTTATGTGAATGGAGCCTGCTAGGGAGGAGGGAGACAATTCAACTCACTCCTTAACTATGTTAGGATAGGATAAGTGCTTGGAAACTGTTCAGTACTGTACATTTATTTATTCATTATAAAATTAAAAAATTAATTATTATTATTTTTTTTATGAGATGCATATTCGTAAGTCCGAAACGTCGTAAGTCGGGGGCGTCGTAAGTCGAGGACTACCTGTATTGTAGAAACTGCAGCACTACCTTTCGATGATATTTCAAGGCACTTTATTTGACTCTGGAGTTTCTTTATTAGTCTATCTTTCTGGTCGAGCTGCTCTTCGAAGTCCTGCAATAAAAAACATTGTTTCTGCTTGTTGTCGGTGCACGTACACACTCAGACTCTCCAGCTCTGACACACAAACGCACCATGTTCTCTGCAGTTAAACGTGACGTCTCCTCCCTCAGTTTTCCCTTGACTTCACCCTCCATCAGCTGCTGTCTCCTCAAGTGATCCTTCTCCTCTTCCAGTTCCTTGATCCTCCCTTGAAGCTCCTCCTTCGCCTCCTCCAGCTCTCTGGCTCTCTCTTCAAAGAGTCTAAAACACATGAAAACATAAAAAAAAATGTAAGAAATGAGCTGTTGGAGAACAGACTCCTCTGTAGAGGGGTTTTTACCTGCGCTGTGAGCTTTCTTCTGTAATCTTTTTCTGAAGAATGTTGGTTATCTCTGTGTTTTTTTCTTAGAAAGACAACAAAAGGTAATTTTTATTATTAAATTGCAACAGACTTAATTGTAAGATTACAGTATAGGACTGTGGAAGAAAACAAAACACCTGCTAACTCTCGGCTCTGCTCCTTTACATGACCCTCCAGCTCCTGTTTATGTCTCTGCAGCTCAAAAACCTGCTGTTTCAGCTCAGGTATAACCTGCGTCACATTAAAAACACATTAAAAACACATCACACTGCACTTTATCCACCTCAGTGATAAAAACCCAAGGATCATAATAGCCTACAGAGTTCTCACTGCTCAGCCTCGACACTTCTTGGCGAATATCTTCATTGACGTTTGTTTTTTCCTGGAAAAGATTCTGCAGCTTGCTGTTCTCGTTTTGAAGGAGGCCCGCTTTTAGGACCAAGCCCTCCACTTGAGTCTCATGGCTCTCCCTGAGCTCCCTCTGGTGGTTTTCCAGAATCCTGCCAATAAATATGAAGCATTTAATTGACATTACCAAGGTGCAAACTTGAATTGCAATGGATCGCAGTGAAGATTTGGACCTGGCAGCTTCATGCAGGCCCTCGAAGGCTGCCAGCAAATCATCCGGGTCATAAATCTTCTCCGAGTTGACAGGAGCGAACCTTCAGAGAAACACTGTGAGATTAAATGTTTCGTGACAAACAGAGACTGACAAACACAGAATTACCCCAAAAGTTTCTCCTTTTCAACAACATCGCCAAGAAGTTGGCTTATGATCTTCTTAACTTTATCTGCAGAAAGGTGTATTTAGTTACTTGTTTGCATGTGTAAAATATTAGAAATTCTACATCAGCTGAAGGTTTCACCTGCTGCTTGCTCCGACTGTTCCTTCATCCTTCGGTCCAGGCTGTTCCTCTGGTTTTGCAGGTTGTTCAGATCCCTGCGCAGCTCTGGAATGACCTTGACGTGTTTGGTGAGCTGAACGACCTGCTCCTGCAGCTCCGAGTTCACCTGCGCCCCCTCCTCCATCTTCCTCTGCAGACTCACCCTGTCCTCCTTTAGTCTCTTTATCTCCTCCTTCAGAGTTTCCACCTCTTTCTCGTGGTCCTGTCTCTGGATCTCAGTGTTATTCTCTGCGATCCTGCCAAGGAGCAGCTCGTTCATAATCATCTACGTCAGTCTGCTGAAAATGTTTGTTGCATGTTTTATTAACTTACTTTCTAAGCCTGGCTTCATTTTCTTTCTCGTCCAGGAGGTTGCTTTTTATTTGATCAAAGCTCTCTGTAAGATTTAAAGACTGGTTAAACATGTGGTCAAAAGAACAGCACACAGTCAGTCTGCTGTAAGTGATTCTCTACTTATGGGTCACGACACAAAAGTGAGTTGAAGGCCCACTTTCAGTGGAGAAAATGTTAACTAAACAAGCAACAAGTTGATGTCCCGCGTTGCTGAAGGATTTGAATAGTGAATGTGAGTGTTTTTCTGGACTTTAATAGAACAAGGAATGCAATTAAACCTTAATGTTTTAGTGCAAAATATTCAAGTGGGTAGCAATTACACTGTATATAAGGAGAGGTGGTTGTTGTTTTTAAATCCGAAGCAGAGCAGAGTGACGCATACAGTCGAGCGGAGGGAGTGATGTTATAGCTTTCCTTTCCTGCGGTGTAAGATTTGAAGAAGGCAGTTTGGCACTGGAGAGGGTAGCTGATATCGTCATACCCTCTCCAGTGCCAAACTGCCTTCTTCAAATCTTACACCGCAGGAAAGGACAACATCATTCAACCAGGACTAAAACATCACCATTTTACCAGCCAACAAAGGAAGATGCACAGTAGTCCTTAACACTTTTGATTACCAGGAAAAAATAACTGCACTACTGAGCGACAGGAACACATACGAGCCCCTGAAGAGGGACCCAACTAACACCTTTAAAAAGAAAGTCACAAATTATCTGCAAAAACTTGAAAAGGAGAAAACAATCAATCGATCATTGTATTATAGATTGTACCCGGGGGAGGCCACTCCCTGTCTTTATGGACTTCCAAAAATACACAAAGAAGATACACCTCTCAGACCCATCGTCAGCAGCATGAACTCAGTGACATACAATGTTGCTAAACATCTGGCTGGTATTTTAGCTCCTCTTGTTGGAAACACACCTCATCATATAAAGAACTCCATTGATTTTGCCAACAAAGTTTAACATTTGAAGCTGACCCCGGGAGAAACTCTTGTATCGTATGATGTGACTTCTCTGTTCACATGCATACCCATTTCTGAAGCAGTAGAAACCGTCAAAAAACGACTTCTACAGGACAAGGATTTGGACAAAAGGACCAACTTAACCCCAGACCACATCTGCACCCTGCTGGATCTCTGCCTCTCCACCACCTATTTCAAGTTCAATGACAGTTTTTACAGACAGAAGCACGGCTGTGCCATGGGATCTCCAGTGTCACCCATTGTTGCAAACCTCTACATGGAGGAAGTGGAACAGAGAGCCCTTAACTCCTATGAGGGGACAACTCCAAGCCATTGGTTCAGATATGTGGATGATACCTGGGTCAAAATCCAAGCCAGGGAGGTGGAAGCGTTCACCAGACACATTAACTCGGTTGATAACAACATCAAGTTCACCAGAGAGGATGCAAACAATAACAAGCTGCCTTTTTTGGACTGTTTGGTGCATATGGAGGGAGATGACAGTCTTAACATTGAAGTTTACAGAAAACCAACCCACACAGACCAGTATCTCCTGT
Organism: Garcialebias charrua; assembly: GCA_038048925.1. Lineage (NCBI taxonomy): Eukaryota > Metazoa > Chordata > Actinopteri > Cyprinodontiformes > Rivulidae > Garcialebias > Garcialebias charrua. The sequence goes on along the minus strand of JBBPBX010057313.1, from coordinate 12,217 downwards.
TTGACTCTCACCATCCACTGGAACACAAACTTTCTGTCATCAGAACTTTACAGCATCGGGCCGAACACATCCCCACGAAGACAGAAGGGAAGGAAAAGGAACAGAAACACATTGAAAAATCTCTCCAAACATGTGGATATCCCAACTGGGCTTTTGTCAAGTCAGCGAGGAAATCTACAAAACACACTAATGAACAGAAAAAGGAGAACAGAATAAAAAACATTGTCATCCCTTATGTGGCTGGAGTATCAGAGAATTTCAGAAGGATTTTCAACAAACACAACATCCCAGTACATTTCAAACCCAGCAGGACTCTCAGACAGAGGCTGGTGCACCCTAAGGACAAAACACCCACACACAAACAGAGTGGTGTAGTGTATGCAGGTCCAGTGCAGCGAGGACTGTCCAGACCTCTACATTGGAGAAACTAAACAGCCTCTTCACAGACGAATGTCCCAACACAGGAGAGCCACCACCTCTGGACAAAACTCAGCTGTTCACCTCCACCTCACGGACAAGGGACACTCTTTTGAGGACAAGAATGTGCACATTTTGGACAGAGAACACAGGTGGTTTGAGAGGGGTGTGATGGAAGCGGTTTATGTGAGGAGGGAGAGGCCTTCTCTTAACAGAGGAGGTGGTCTCAGATTCCAACTTTCAAAAACTTATAATGCAGCTTTAGGACTGATTCCCAGACGGTTTTCGCACCTGGTGGGAACAGAGGAGCCTCGTCTGTGAATTAGACCAACAAAGACCTTAAGAAACCCCTACTGTTAAGGTGTGAGGTGTGATTTGTTAATTTACATAGGTATGTTTGTATCTTATCTCAGCCCCTTAAAACCTTGCTCACACACTGTCTGCTCTTTGAATTGAGAAAACTTCTTGGATGAGAAGCGAAATGTCTTCCGTTACAAATAAAGTCCAGTTGTTTTTGTATTGAACGCCTTTTGTTTTTAAGGAAGTCAGTACCTCACCTATTTTTCAAGTGATCACACTCTCAACATTTACTGATGGGCCGATGGAAGGATGGTTGGAGTGGACAAAGTGTATTTCTAATTTCTTCTTTTCACTCTGCAATGTGGGTCAAAATCGATTGGCAGTGGCAGTAACATTGGTTGGCAACCTCATGGTTAATGTCTGAATAATTGATTAAGCTATTTTGACATCATTAATGAGTGGGTACTCAGATAAAGCTACATATTTTGAGTGTTTTGAAAACTACTTTTCAATAGTTGTTAGATTCCTGTTCTTTACATAAAACAATCAAGAAAAACATTTCATTACATATTACTAATTGAATAAAACTAGGATTTCACCTTTAAATTACCTGCTAATCTTGATATAAATGTTTATTTTTCAGACCTAAACTGATCCATTTCTAATAATTTTGTCTCAGATGCTAATTTAATGATATTTACAAAAAAGGTCAATAAGCTAACTGAACTTTGACACTTCTTACCTTTGGCCTCGTTGATGCTCACATCAAACTTTTTCTCCAAGTTCTGCTTCTCAAGTCTGAGTGCTTCCATTTCTTTCTGAAGCTGAGCAATTGTCTAGAGTTACAATGAAGAGTGAATTCAATCAATCTGCTTCAGTGGAAAACAAAATAAAAATACAGAAACCAAAGTTTCATCATTAACTTCAGTACTAACCAGACTAGCTTCTTCTTTGGCTTTCCTCTCTTTTTCCTCCAGAGAAGCCTTCTGAGTGGTTAATTTTACCAGCTGCGCCTCCAGACTTTGAAGTCTTTCCACATTTTGAGAATTAGAGTTGGCCAAGCTCGTCAGTCGTTCCATCAGTCCACGATTCTCTTTGTTCTGTTGAGATACAGAGATTTAGTTAATGGTTTGAGTAAAAACTGAAAGCTGAATTAACTGCAGAAGCACCGTCACCTGCTCGTCAATCTTCTTTCGGAGCTGCTGAACTCTGTAGGAAAGCTGGACGTTAAGCACGAGCCGGCGCATGGTTTGAAACCGTCGCCGTGCCAACCATGCTCTGGCATACTTCTGCAAAACCAGTGCTTTGTGTTCCTCCATCATCTGAGAGAAGAAAATGATCTGTATTACAGCACAATCATTTAAACCAGTGATGCATCAACAGGACTTTATCTTCGGACCTTCTTGTAGCGTTTTCTGGCTACCCAACCTCGTGTGAAGGCTTGGATGGTGATGGAGGCCAGACGGACCACCTGGTAGACCTGCCTCATGCGGTATCCTCTCCAGTGTCTTTGGATCACCAGGGCCGCCCAGCCCTGCTTCAGCATTACAGCGCTCACTGTTTTACTGCATGTTTACAAGTATTTTGTCAGTTTTAAAATCTAGATCTTAAAGTAACAGCAGTACTGTAGTGTACGGTCGGTGAATGGCCTAACCGAATTGTCCTCTTCCCTCGGATGTACTCTTGAATGATGATGGCTGCCTCCCTCATCCTCAGGTACCTCGTCCTGTGGCTCCATCCTCGTAAGTGTTTCTGAATGGTCACACAAGCAGCTCGAAGTCGATCCAGACGCAACTTCTCCAGATAAGCTACCTGACCGGCTCGGAAGAAGATCTTCGTCCGGCCAAACTTGTACTGGTTGGAGTCCTGGAGACGAACACAAGAAGTGACGCATAACTGTGCAGTTGTAATGGTCACAGTAAGAGATGCAATAAAAACCAGAAAGCTAACCTGAATCAACTTCTGCAGCACATTCTTGCAGGTTTGTTTCTTGTCTCTGAGGTTAGCCTCCTCGTGTGACATTAGGATACTGTACCGACTGTAAAACTCAATGTACATCCACCTGAAGAGAAAAAAAAACAACTTTGAACATAAAAATTCATTTTGAAGATGAATTTGTTTTCACTTATTAACTTTGTAGAGAAAATAACTGATAAACATAATTAAAAATCTGCAGTGTAGATATTGTTAGATCTCAAAAGTATCCGATTTAATTGTTCATAAAGTGTTGCAGAGGATATAACTAACATATTGAGATGCGTGAAGCAGTGTTAGTGAAGACAGCACTTAGTAAATAAATGGCAGTGTGTTCAAATGAATGGCAAAGATTCCAATTTATTAAAAGGTTTGCTGTGGAGTTCCCCAAGGTTCAGTGTTGGGGTCATTGTTAATTATTTTCTATGTCAATGCTATATTTGTTACAGTTTGTAAAGTTTGCGGATGATGCAAATACGTTTTGTTGTGAAAAAAAAGTTGAAACATTTGTATTTACTGGAAGAAGGTTTGAACAAGTTAAAGAAAAGGTCATATGCCAATAAATTACTGTACTCTAAAATATAGTTAAACTTTTTTCCTAATTTTCTAGTCATCTTTTAACTTGTTCAACAACAACAAAAATTAGCAAAAATTATTTGAAATAAAAAATATCAGAAATCCAACTTCTTGGAGTAACAGACAGCAAACGATGTTGCAAATCACACATGAAATTAAAACTACATGTCTTCATTGTGCACGGAAACCATTTATAACTTAACCATTTATAACATTTTTGAATGTCCAGAGGACCAGACTTAGCTTTTTTGGATTTTTCTACCTGGATTATTGAGCATGCATCAGGGCATTTATAACTTAATTTGTAGAAAAACAATAACTGCATTTGTCAATTTAACACTTTCAAATTTCAGGACTTGAAAACATTTTTGCAGACCCAAAATTATGTTGAAAGCAAAAAGTCTATTAACTACATTTATCAAAATGTCGTTTAAAATTTTTGACTTAGAGGAAAATGTATGGAAACTATTGTTCCTTGAAGGAATGCACATCACCTGCTGCTTTACGTGCAAACATTTGAATGAAAGATCTTGTCCAAGTATGTGCTGGAAATGACTCTCAGCTACTACCACACCAATATTTAGCTCAAATTCTGTAAAATGAATGAGTCACAGCCATTTTTGTATTTCCTCAGGTTTATTAGCTGTGACGGCCATCTTGAATCAGGCAGGCCTACAAAACTAAGCAGTTGTAGAGGTACATTCAGTTATTACATGATGTTTCGTAAAAAAATTCCAGAGGTTTATGAGATATTTTACTAACACACACACACACACACACGCGCGCGCGCACGCACACACACACACACACACACACACACGCACACACACACACGCACACACACACAGGGTTACATTATTGCTCATCTTTCATGGTGGCGAGCAATAAAAGGTCAAAAAGATTAAAACATTAATGGAATCAGTTTCTGTTATTTCCTGTTTTTTTTTTTCATTTTATTTAATGGGTATTTAAGTATTTATTTTAGATATTTTATTTTACAAAGTATACCCTGTGATGGACTTGTGACCTGTCCAGGGTGTCCCCACCTCCTGCACAGTGACTGCAAGGATTTTATTGAGAGCTCGTAAATTTGAACATATTACACCCATTCTCCATAACCTCCATTGGCTTCCTGTCACCTACAGAATTCAGTACAAAACTGCTCTCATTACACACCAATGCTTACACGGAACTTCACCTGACTATCTAAAGGACATTCTTGCACCATATTCATCCACCCGGTCTCTACGATCACAGAACAGTAATCTACTTCACATTCCACGAACCAAATTAAGGACCATGGGAGACCGGGCATTCTGTGTGGCTGCCCCCCGCCTATGGAACTCCCTCCCTGACTACCTGAGAGCTCCACAGTCACTGGTTGACTTTAAACAAGGCTTAAAGACTTTTCTTTTTAAGCGAGCCTACTCTGCCTCCGCATGATTTTATCTTAGATCTTAGTTGATATTATCATTATTTTTAATTGATTTTATTATTGATTTTTGTTGTTTTATCATTGATTTTACTTGATTTTATCACTTGTTTTTATTTGATCTTTGATTTTAGTTGCACTTTGTAGCACTTTGAGATTTTTGTTAATGAAAAGTGCGTTATAAATTAAATCCATTATTATTATTATTTGCTGCTGGACATGGGCACCAATAACCCTGATGACCCGGAAAGGAAGAAGCAGGTAAAGATGATGGATGGATTTTCTTTCACTGTGTTTTTCGAACTACCGTATATAGCGCACCGGATTATAAGGCGCATTAAGCAAAACAAAAACAATACAGGAACACTTCCTGTGTTCTTTGAGCGCCATGTACCACATAAAATCAGTTTGAGGTCAGTAAGCACAACCAGAATTAATACAGAAGGAACACCAGATTATAAGGTTCACCGTTTGTTTTTGAGAAAAATTAAAGGATTTTAAGTGCATCTTATTGTCCAAAAAGTACATTTGATGTCATAAGAAGGAAAACAAAAAAATGTGAAAACAGTAGATAATACTCTGATGCATGCTCATAATACGTTTTATTTCTCATTTTCATATTTTTTACTTTAGATTTTGACATCCTATGTCTGTATCCATTTTTTTGTTGTTGTCATTTATCACTAATAATTCATAGTAGTTTGAAAAAGAGACAAGTTATTTGATCATTTTACCTGGATGGGTAGCTCTGGGCGCTGATACGAATGGTTTCGAGGACCCCACAGGCTCGCAGCTGCTGCACCACTCTGCCAGAGTCGTACCTTCAAACACAAGCAAACACTCAAATCAAATACATAAGAATGTGCTTTCAGCGAGCAAGAAGCAAAATTATACAATTAAAATTCAAGAGTACTCACTCAAACTGACGCTTTTCATCGTTAGGCTTAATGCAGCGCACATAGTGAGGAGTGGTGGCGTTTAACGTCTCCATCAGTAAAGACAGGGAGCTGCAGAACTACAGTCAAGCAGAGTGAATCAAAAACTTTGGGTTCAATCTGCAGCAAGCCGAGGGAGCGAGCAGTGAAAATGTGCACCTTGTTTCCCACAGAGGTTCTCAGCTGTTTATTGGCTGGTTTCACCGAAGGCCTGGCCGGCTTCACTTTCACACCTTTAGGGTTTGTGGTGTTTTGCTCCTTTTCTTGGAAAAAGTCTCTCAGAAACAAAAACTGGCAACAAATGTGGACAAAAAAAGGGTTAAGCTGAGATTATCAGATGCAAAAACACTAACGTACGTAATTTAAAATGAGAAAACACAAACTCGATCACCTTACTGGTCCCCATTGTGTTCACAAGTTCTTCGTAAAGAGCATCTCGGTTCTTCTCGAGAAAACCTCTGCATTGATATTCCACCTGTTGGTAAACAAACAAAGTTTAGTTAAATTACACTATCTAAAAATTGCCCTTTAGATAAATACTATGGACATGTGTATAAGTTTTAAGAAACGAAAGCATCTTTGAAAAGTGGTATTTCATTAATGTGCCTTTAATATATCAGAGTTGTAGGTAAAAAGATAAAGATAAAGACTGAAGTGTTGGACTGTTTAGTGATGGTTTGGTTCCTGGTTCAAATTTCAACTGAGACCTTTCTGATTGGAATTTTAGTGTTTAAGCTGTATCCGTTTCCATAAATTCCAATTCTCCCCCAAAGAGCAGCAATGAAGTTAATTCTGCATTTTAAAGTAACTACCCATAGTACCTGTGGATGTTAGCTCTTTTTAAAAGTTTTAATGACTCTCAGTTTCCTGAAGCTTAACATTCTTTACTGGCCTTTTCTCTGTTTGCATTTGCACTGCAAATAGGAACAGTCAGGTAAACTACTGTAAGGGTTTTAAGGGTAGGGGGAGACGAAACTACCGTAATCATACGAATAACGCTGTTTCATTTAGTCACTGCACAGCTGCTTTGCATTAGATTCCTCCAAAGCAAAGGAGCTACAACAACTATCATAAATGTAGTTGTTGAAATCAGTTCATTTTTGTCAGAACAGACACACACACAAAAACAGCAGAACTACCATAAATAGTTGAACTCTAAAAAAGTTTTTGCAATCCAGTAACACAGTTGTTGTTATCAATGGGGACGTTTTCAGACCAAGTGTTACATTTTAGTCGTTAAGGATGCAAAATGTGTTTATTCAAAGGCTAAAACAAAGTCCTAAATTGTCACAACTTCCAGTTTACAGTGTTTTCTCTTTCAAGAATAAAGCTGGAGAGCCAAAGAATGACACAGTGACCATTCAGGAACAGTAAAGATGGGGATTTTAAGAGTAAGAGAGGTATTTGTAACAGAGCTGCTTTGGAAGCTACATGTTGTGCACACTTTAGACTCCACCTTGTCTGCAAAGTGCTGAATCACAAAAGCCTCATTTGATAGCCTGGGCTTCTCAAACAAAGGATTGGTATCCAGGTAGTTGTACAATTTCTGCAGCCAGCTCTGATCAGTTCCTTGAGGGAACTGCAAGAATAAAACATATTTGTGTGTTAGTGATAATTTCACACAATAAAGAGCAAAAGACACAAAAAAACAAACACTGAAAGAGTTCAAATCTTACTAAACATTCTTCATCAAGCAAGTCCAGGATCCCCATCTTTGCTTCGATCAGGTCGATGACAGGCTGGTTGTCGTAGAAATCTATCAGCGTCCAAGGGATGTCCTCCTTCATGTACTCCTCCTGCTCCAGCTTGAAAACGTGCTAAAGGGAAATAAGATAAGATTACAGTCAAAACTCTCCGAGCTTTTAAACTGCCGTGTGTGCAAAATGTGGTTATGATAGACGGTGCTGAGTACCAAGTTAAACTGCTGCTGGAGCTTTTCATTTGCGTAGTTGATGCAAAACTGTTCAAAGCTGTTGATGTCAAATGTTTCAAACCTGAGGACAAATAAACCACACACAAGTATGAAGACGGAGAAAGGGACCATGAGATAAAACAAAAACATTATTTGAATTACCCATAAATGTCCAGGACACCTATGAACGCATGTTGCTTTGCAGGAACTTGCAGCGCAGCGTTGATCCTGTTGATGATGCAGTCAAACAGATGAGCGTAGAGCTGCTTAGCCAGGGCATCTCTGGCGTTCACAGCTCGCTCTTTGGCCACCGGTTTGACAACAGTTTCTGCCACCAGAATGATTCGCCGGTGGCACAGCCAGCGCACCAGTTCTTCTACTTTCACACCTAACAAGTCACAGAAGACTGCCAGGTGAGGATCGTTAGACTGTGAAACACACAAATCAAACTATTACTTTAACCTGGTTAAAGCTTTAAGATTGGAACATGTTCAGGAGAAAAACACTCACAGGAATGGATGATTTTTCATCTCCCGAACTTCTGATCTCCACGTTTCCCAAATGCAGAATCGCTGCTAAAACTTTAAAAACGTCTGACTGAAAGTCCTCTTTTAAACCTGCAGGTCAGAGAGCAGAAGACGAGTGAAACCAAGTTGATCAGAAGCAAAATGTGTTCTACAAGCTTGGCTTTACCCAGCAGTGAGAAGGTCCGTCGAGTTTCTTCCATGTCTTTCTTGTCAACTACACCTTCAATGGTGATGTCACCGCCCATGGAAGTGTATCTGAACTTATCTGCACTCACTGCAAATAAACCATCGTGTTGTTAATAATAATAATAATAATAATAATAATAATAATAATAATAATAATAATAATAATAATAATAATAATAATAATAATAATAATACTTTATTTATAGAGCCCTTTAAAACAACCACAGCTGCAACAAAGTGCTGTACATAAAATCAAGAACATTTAAACACATAAAAATAAAACAGTTGTTAAAACATTAAGATCAATAAAAACAATAAAAACAGTGCAGAACAAAATCAGTCTGTGCTAAAAGCCAGTGAGTAAAAATGTGTTTTTAAAAGAGTTTTAAAACTGGACAGTGAAGGAGCTTGTCTGACGGGAAGAGGGAGATCGTTCCACAGTTTTGGAGCAGCAACAGAAAAAGCTCTGTCTCCTCTGAGCCTCCGTTTGGACCTCGGCACCTCCAGAAGCAGCTGATCAGCTGATCTGAGGCACCGAGCAGGAGAGTATGGGTGAAGCAGCTCAGAGAGGTAGGATGGAGCAAGACCATTTAAACTTTTAAAAACAAATAAAAGAATCTTAAAATGAACTCTAAAATGAACAGGCAGCCAGTGGAGTGAAGCCAGAGTGGGGGTGATGTGCTCCCTCTTATGAACTCCAGTTAGAAGGCGAGCAGCAGCGTTCTGGACCAACTGGAGACGTCTGAGGGAGGACTGGCTGACTCCAAGGTAAAGAGCGTTACAGTAATCCAGCCGAGAGGTGATGAAGGCATGGATTACTGTTTCCAGCTGCTGCTGTGTAAGGATGGACTTTACCTTAGCCAGCTGTCTGAGGTGATAAAAACTGGTCTTGACCACCGCTCCAATCTGGGAATCTAATTTAAAATCACTGTCCATTTTAAAACCCAAGTTAGAAACTGTTTTCTTTACATGTGGTGCCAGAGGGCCCAGATCAACAGGGCAAGGTTCACAAGAGCCACTAGGACCAAACACCATCACTTCTGTTTTCTTTTCATTAAAATTTAAAAAGTTTAAAGACATCCAAGCTTTGATGTCTTCAAGACACAACAGAAGTGGCCTGATTGAGGAGGCATCTTTCTTTTTTAGTGGCATATAGATCTGACTATCATCGGCGTAACAATGAAAAAAGATCCCATGCTTTCTGAGGATTGATCCCAATGGAAGTAGGTAAAGGGAGAAAAGCAGGGGACCTAAAATGGAGCCCTGTGGAACCCCAAAACACAGAGGAGCAGTGGAGGATTCAGAACCAGCTATGTTCACAGACATGGTTCTGTCTGCCAGATAGGACCTAAACCAGCTCAGTGCAGTACCACAGATACCCACTTGGTGCTGTAAACGTGATATTAAAACGTTATGGTCCACTGTGTCAAAGGCAGCGGTTAGGTCGAGCAGGACAAGAACCACATGTTCACCAGAATCATTGGCCATAAGAATGTCATTAAAAACTCTGACTAGAGCTGATTCTGTGCTGTTAAATGAATTTTTAAAAAACTGTACTGTATGTGCATGATTGAAGGTTTGACTCTGTTACATATAACCCTGGTAACAAAAGATGGAGATGTGTAAAATGTAAATGGAAAAAAAAATGCAACAATTGGCAAACCTCAAAATGACATTTACAATAAAGTATAGTAAACATATCTGTTTAAAGAAAATTAATTCAGAATTTTATACAACAACACAGTCCAATAAAAGACAGGACAGGAACAACAAAAGGCTGGAAAAGTAAGTGTGAATAAGAAACGAAAGTTACGAATGTAACTACGGTTCTATGAATCCCGGATGACCGCCAGAAGGCGGTGCTGAAAGCACTGAATATTCCCTTCGCGTATGCGCTGTTCGAGTAATTATATCAACGACGTCTGAGTGACAGAGAAGCTCTGGCGGTCTTCCGGGATTCGTAGAACCGTAGTTACATTCGTAACTTTCGTTCTATTTCATCCCTCCTGACCGCCAGAGATCGGTGCTAAAAGCACTGAATGACTAGCATCAACGATGTCACAAGGAATCCTGAGCACCTACTTCACTGAGGAAGCCCAGAGGACCCTTGCAGAAGAACCTGGCCCAGGGGATGAGGGGTGGCCATGTTAACTCTGTAGAATCTGGTTAACGTGCTTGGGGAAGCCCATGATGAAGCAGCACATAGTGCTTCCAGTGAGACCCCTCTCAGGGCAGCCCAGGAAGCGGAAAGGCTCCTGGTAGAGTGTGCCTTCACGCCGACTGGCAGGGAATGTGTCCTGCTGCGTAGGCGTGGCAGATGACATCCACAATCCAGTGGGAAAGGTGTTGCTCAGAAGAGGATAGCCCAGTCTAGGATAGGGCTTTAACAGAGTACCAGAGTAATCGACAGATCGAGTCCTATAACTTCTATCGAGGTATTTTTGTCCCTCTCAAGTACTCGTAGTGGCGTCATCACATCGCACCGACGTCATTACGTCACATGTCACATGATCCGCATCGAGCGCGGGCTAGTTAGTAGATGCTACAAAATGGATTCCTCTGTGCGGACGAATGTATGGAGCAGGCCCAGTCTTGTCAAAAAGGTAAAAGGCGTTGTATTTTATTATTATTTTTTCAAAACCTAAATGGATGAAACAGTTTATAATTTTATAGAATGCTCTGCTGCTCATTGAATCAACTTTGTTTCTGTCACTGACCACCGTAGATTGTGACAGGAGGGGGCGGTGTTGCATTGCAGGTCACATATAACACGGGGTCCAATGACCGAAACAGCTTCCTCTCTCTGAGCTTGTTTCACAAACAAAAAGCAACAAATATTCATCTCTCTAGACCTATTAAAAACCTATAAACACAATAATCTCTAAAAGTAAACCTAATTGCACAGCACTGCAGGCGGTGGTGCAGTGTGGCCCCACTTGTTTTTAAGTTTCGTTTTGACGTGTGGGCGCCGCACGGTAGGCAGGCAGCTTAATATTAATAATAATAACTAATAGTTTTGTTTTTCCTGTGACTTATCTGCAGTATGATAAATGATAGGAGCATAATAAATGCTCCCAATGTTTTGTTGGCCTTATTTTTTATTTTTTTTGGTAAATAATTAAGTTTTTATGCATTTTTTTTATTTATTTATTTTGCATCTTAAGAGCCTATGACATCATCGACTACTCGAGTACTACTCGAGTATATTTATGTTAATGTCGAGTTTAAAAATTATGTACTTGTTCAACCCCTAGTCTATAGGACCCCCCAGAGCCGTATATATAGAGAGTTCTGACACTCTTTGAAGTCGCCAACTGGCAGTCAATCGTTCCAAACAACGGCCATGGAAACCTTGTGGAGCTGCGCCCTCTGGCGGCAACGGAGCGCTACTGCAGGCAGAGTCAGACTGTTAAACAGAGCATGGAACAAATCGCCCCCTCCATGACCCACGTGACTTCCGCATTCCATTCTTACAACGGATCTCTATGGAAGTGTCGCAACTCTCACTTTATATGGCTCTGGGACCCCCGTAACACACAAACAGCTGGTCTGAGTATCGTATAGCAGCAGTAGCTACACGTATCTCTTCAGTGCTCTCACTGGGCACAATAATCCAGACCCCTCATCAGGCGTAGGCCGAGAACACGTTGGCCTTAACAGTTGGTTACAGTGAGAGTGGGATAAGACCTTTGGTACAAAAGCAATGTTTGGCCACAAGGTAACACCAGAGCCCTCAGGGCCCCACCTGAGACATGAGGGACTGACTGAAAAAGCATGCAACTCACCGACCCTCTCTGCTGAGGCAATAGCCAACAGAAAAGCCCTTACATGAAAGCAACTTCAGGTCTGCTTGCGTCAAAGGCTCGAACGGAAGGCGGCACAGAGCTTAGAGAACCAAGGGCAGGTCCCAACTTGGTGCTCGAGTAGCTTGTGGCAGGTGCAACCTACGGGCACCACG
>JBBPBX010057312.1:0-22475 GCA_038048925.1 Garcialebias charrua | reverse complement strand
GGTGTGAAGAGGATGGCTGTGAGGTGAGAAGGGAGGCAATCTATAAAGGAGAAAAAATAGCATTGAAATGCTCCAGTGAGAGCTGAAGATCAAAGTCAAAAGTCAAAGTTTCTTTATTTGTCATACTCACCATACATGTGGTGGAACAAAATTGTGTTCACAGGGTCCCAGTTACATCAAACAAAAGTATAACATTTAAAAGAATCACAGTAATCTAAGACATGAACTGAGAAATAGATTAACCTAAAATAAAATAAACACTAGTAGTACAAAAACAATACACCGAAAAGCAGCACGAACATGAGTCTGTGTGAGCAGATGAGAACGAATGAACACAGCAGTTTGAAATAGATAAGCAGTAGGAGATCAGCAGCACATATCAATACTCAAGTGGCATTACAGTGATTTTCCTCACAGTGATTATCCTGGTTATTTGTTCATGAGTCTAACAGCCTCAGGGTAGAAGCTGTTCCTAAGTCTAGTGGTTCTACACTTAATGCTCCTCAACCTCCTGTGTGAGGGGAGAGGGGCAAAAAGGGCATGTGCTGGGTGAGTGGGGTCCTTCATGATGCAGGTGGCCTTCTTCCTGCATCTGGAGGTGTAGATGTCTGTGATGGTGGGGAGGCTGACTCCACCAGACTTCTGTGCAGCCTTCATGTGATGCAAATGACAAATACAGAAACTCTAACTGCTCCACTTCACGGCACGATGACACCAACAGGACCACATCACCTGCAAACAGCTGAGATGGAATCCTGAGGTCACCAAATCGGACTCCCTCTGCCTCCTGCCTGCACCGAGAAGTTCTATCCATTAAATTATTAACAGAATTGGTGACAACGGGCAGCCATGGTGGAGTCCAACTCCCACCCTGGCATTTAATTGACGGTGTAAAAAGTAAGTAATACTTTGTCTACCTTAAATTTGTAACATTTATTCACTGTCTGTGGTTTAGGTTGAAGTAACGTCACATATAAGCTCTAACACATTAGCTAGTCTTACCGTAATTAGCCGCTGTGTTCAAGTCTCAACATGTGATCTAACAGCAACTTATTAAAAATACTGCATTTTAAGTTTGATTCTATGACAACTTTTTCAATAACTTGTTTTTATGTTGTCTATATATTTCAGTAACAACTGTCAGATAAAGATTGTCCTAATAAATAAAAAACACATTTAAATCTGAACAAAATGAACAAAAATACATTTTGTGTATATTATTTATTATATTAAAATGTAGAATATTTTTCACAGTTATTCAAATATTTGAACATGAACATATTAATGTTTTCAATCTTTAAACCATATACTATCGTCTGCAACAATAAACTCATTCAGATAAAACCAAAATCAATTGACTGTAAAGCTATAGGTCTGTAGCTAAAAACGTTTTGACAATTCTTTTGAAAAAAAATAATAATAATAATAACTTGAACAAAATGGAAAACTAATCATAAAAAAATTAATATATACATAAAAGTAAAAAACATTTCATTTCTTGATAGCATACCTTTTCATCACTCGTATTGTTATCAACAAACCCTGGAATCTTTCAATGTTGATTACGTGTGAACTCTTACTTGTCTATAGGACTTTTCTTAATATTTAACACAGCTGTTGTCCCTCATGTGTAGTTTCTCATGTGTGTTTTATGAGTCATTGCAAACCACCGCTTTGTGTCTTGTGTGGATTCTCATGTGTATTTTTAAACTGGACTGATGTCTAAATCTTTGTGCACAAAGTTCACAAACAAATGGTTTGTGTCCTGTGTGAATTCTCATGTGTGTGTTTAAATGGGCCTGTTGGGTAAATCTTTGTGCACAAAGTTCACAAACAAATGGTTTGTGTCCTGTGTGAATTCTCATGTGTGTGTTTAAATGGGCCTGTTGGGTAAATCTTTGTGCACAAAGTTCACAAGCAAATGGTTTGTCTCCTGTGTGGATTCTCATGTGTGTGTTTAGAGTGGCCTTTAGGCTAAAGCTTTGTCCACAAAGTTCACAATCAAATGGTTTCTCTCCAGTGTGGATTCTCGTGTGTGTGTTTAAATGGGCCTGTTGGGTAAATCTCTGTCCACATTGTTTACAGGCAAATGGTTTCTGTCCTGTGTGGATTCTCATGTGTGTGTTTAAATGGGCCTGTTGGGTAAATCTATGTCCACATTGTTTACAGTCAAATTGTTTGTGTCCTGTGTGGATTCTCATGTGTCTGTTTAAATGTGCTTTACTGGTAAATCTTTTGCCACATTCATCACAACCGAATTGATTCAGTATGGTCTCAGATTTACTGCATGACTGTCAATTTTTTTCCACTTCTAGACCTTTCTTATGAACCAAACAACTTGAAGACTTATGTCTTGATTTACTTTCCATGTGTCTCTGAAGAGACAAGTTGTTGTTCTTGGGCGTGGTAGTTTCTGTTGCGTTTCCCTCCTCTTCATCGACTGCTTCTTCTCTCTGGTCAGCTGAGATGCTGATTTGACTACATCCGTCTTCCTCTTGGTGTTGATAAAGATATGACAGTAACAGTTTAGCGTCTTCATCATCACTGACTTCAGTCTTTGAAGAGTTCATATTACCTTCATAGGAATTCAGATCTTGGTTTCTCCTGGTGTCTGCTGCCCCACAGTCCTCTCTACCTGTGGCTGTTTCCATCTGGACAGCTGCTACTGGTTGGGAGATCTCTGTCCTTCGGTGTTGAAGCTGTGAGGACAGAGGTTTCACTTCTCAGTTGTTTCCTTTAAAAAAATTAAATCAAACACCTTGAATGTCTAAAGTCATGGACCTCTTCCTCATTGTTTCATCAGTTAGCAAGGTAAAACTACTAATTTTATTATGCTAAACTTTTTGCCAACAGAAAACTAACTACAGTACACTCTATGACAGGAGAAATAACAACAACAATAAATTACAAACCTTATATCTGCAGTTGGCAGTTTGAGCTGAAATCAAGTCTGTATGATACAAAGTAGTTTTATGTTGCTCCGTTTCTGTTGACAGTTACAGATACACTGGAGCAGAGCCTAAAAACTGTTTGACTTCTCTACAGTGCTCTCCAACTGACGCTGTTGCTAGGCAACCACTCTGTGAGTTCAGTTAGCTTGATTGCTAACTGAAAATGCTACCTAAAAGCACACAACTTGTAGCTAACAAATCAATATGTATATTTTTATGTCATATAATTCATATGAAATTAAGAGTTGTGCTAAAGACATTCACCAATATTTACATAAATATTTGATCATTTGATTTAGTTTTAGACATGTTGAGCATTCTAAACTTGATCAAGTGTAGCGGCCATTTTGTGTATGCTAATGGCTGTTAGCTGTGGGGGATCATTCAGAATCAGGTTGATCTAATAAGTTAAGCAGTTGTAGATGTACATCCAGTGATTAAACATTTAAAAATATCTATGTAGCTACATCTAAAAGGCAGGTGAATAAAAAGTCAACCCATAATAAAACCATTCTGTCCTGATCCACACACCTCCTGATGAAGAACCTGGCATAGAGGATCTCAAGGACAGATGTCCTGCGCTGTTCTAAAAGAAAGTGGATGCAGGTTTAAGTTAAATGTCATATGTTTTTTTTTTTTTACTTAAATGTTAGGAACAATTGGTTGCCATTTGCACATACTAAACATGTTGCATTTTTAAATCAGTTTTTCACATTAATGCAGAGTTCCAGAGGCTGGTGGCTCTTCTCCTTGAGCAGACATTCCTGGTCCATCTAGACAAGCACTCAAGCCAGCTGATTACAGTCATCCAGGCCAGAGGAGTACCAACACATGCAAAAACACCTGGCATCATGAACACTTATGATGAGGTATGCATGCATGCATCATCAATTTAGACACTGAGCGGACTAAGTTATAGATATTTACCTTTTTTTTAATTGATAACTTTCAAACTACCTTTTTGTTTTAATTATCAATACAGTATTCTCTTCTTTATCACAGGTGTTTGGGACCATGCCCAGTGAAAAAATGTGACGAAGAAATAGTTGTCCAAGTTCAAGTTCAGTAAAGTTTGTCATGACATGTGCCAGGCTGTAATCATTCACTCATCACCTGTTAAACCCAATCTCCCTCCTTAAATAAACTATTTAAATTTAAATACTGTAACATTAGACTTTCTGTTTTTAGTCAGTGTCTATCTAAAAGCCTTAAGCTGCTCTACTATGGGTGCATTTGAAGTTAAATGTTCTTCATTACTTGAATTATAGACTGTTTTGGAGAAGTCATATTACTGTTTACTTACCAAGCACTTAGAGTGATTCCTTCAGATGTTAAGTGTCAAGGTTAAAAAGGTTTCAAACTATTCAGAGCAGGGCACTTGGTGCACTTTATTTACTTTACAAATGCATGTAAGCTACAGTTTTTACTGTTTCAATTAAAAGAAACATGTTTTCTCACCACTTCTTTGATTCATTTTGTCCAGCTGTCGACTTTAAGTCTGTGTCCATGTCCAACCAGAGCCAGGTATTGTGTAGTTGGTGCTTTTAATCAGTTTTCAGTTAAATTAATTCAATCCAAGTCTATAACAGTCTCAAAATGTCACCAAAATCACTCTGTCCCTCTAAAATCTTTCAGAAAATCGCAAAAGTGTATTGAATTGTAAGCAACGTAGACCAACGTAGACCAACCAGTAAGCAGAGCTTCTCCCTGCAGCTCAGCACCTTCACCACAATGGACCGGCACAGCGTCCACAACACTGCTGAAGAGCTTCTTTGATCTCACGCTCCATTCTTCCCTCACTTGTAAAACAAATTCCTGAGATACTTGAACTCTTCCACTTGAGGATGTTCCTCACCCCCAACCCTGAGAGGACAGTCCACCCTGTTCCGACTGAGAACCATGGCCTCAGACTTGGAGGTTCTGATCTTCATCCCAGCTTCACAATTAGCATTGAAATGCTCCAGTGAGAGCTGAAGATCAAAGTCAAAAGTCAAAGTTTCTTTATTTGTCATACTCACCATACATGTGGTGGAACAAAATTGTGTACACAGGGTCCCAGTTACATCCAACAAAAGTATAACATTTAAAAGAAAAACAGTAAAAAGATCTAAGACATGAACTAAGAACTACATTAAGCTAAAATACACTAAACGCTACAAAAACAATACACCGAACAGTAGCACGAACATGAGTCTGTGTGAGCAGATGAGTATGAATGAACACAGCAGCGTGAAATAGATAAGCAGTAGGAGATCAGCAGCACATATCAACACTCAAGTGGCATTACAATGATTTTCCTCACAGTGATTATTCTGGTTAGACATTCATGAGTCTAACAGCCTCAGGGTAGAAGCTGTTCCTCAGTCTAGTGGTTCTACACTTAATGCTCCTCAACCTCCTGTGTGAGGGGAGAGGGGCAAAAAGTGCATGTGCTGGGTGAGTGGGGTCCTTCATGATGCAGGTGAGCCCCTTCCTGCATCTGGAGGTGTAGATGTCTGTGATTGTGGGGAGGCTGACTCCACCAGACTTCTGTGCAGCCTTCATGTGGTGCAAAGGACAAATAAAGAAACTCTAACTGCTCCACTTCATGGCACGATGACACCAACAGGACCACATCACCTGCAAACAGCTGAGATGTAATCCTGAGGTCACCAAATCGGACTCCCTTTGCCTCCTGCCTGCACCGAGAAGTTCTATCCATTAAATTATTAACAGAATTGGTGACAACGGGCAGCCATGGTGGTGTCCAACTCCCACCCTGGCATTTAATAGACGGTGTAAAAAGTAAGTAATACTTTGTCTACCATAAATTTGTAACATTTATTCACTGTCTGTGGTTTAGTTTGAAGTAACGTCACTTATTTGTTCTAACACTGTTGTGAGATTAGTTCTCACTGTATCTAGTGTAACGTAGTTCGGTCTCTAGACCACCAGGGGGAGCACCAGACAGTGGTACTAACAGGAAGTTAGCGAAGAAGCTACACAGTTGTTACCTCGTGTGTTAGCGAATAAAGAAGTACAGCTCTGCAACCGATACCAACGTCTCCTGTCTTGCTTCATATCATGACATGGTGTCAGAATCAAGGACTTAATTAAGGACTTAAACGCCCACGGAGAGAACACAATGGCGAAGTTTGGACCTCGCGAGCCGTTTGATTTTGCCCAGCCGGCGGAGTGGCCGACCTGGCGGCAGAGGTTCTCCCGCTTCAGAGTTGCGTCGAAACTCGACAGAGAGAGCAGCGAGGTGCAGGTAAATTCGCTCCTGTACTCTGTGGGGAGAGACGCCGAACCTGTTTACGGCTCTTTTGTGTTTCCCGCTGCAACGTAGGCTTTGCCACATCCAGAGTATGACTTCGCCCTGGTGTTGCAGAAGTTTGACGAACATTTTGTTCCGAAAAGAAACGTCATCCATGACCGCGCCTGTTTCCACAAAAGAAGCCAGAGGGCGGGCGAGACCGTCGAAGCTTTCGTGCGGAGCTTATATGAGCTCGCGTAGCATTGCGAGTTCGGCGCGGGGAAAGACGAACAGATTCGGGACCGGATCGTCATTGGAATAATGGATAAGGAGGTTTCTCAGAGACTCCAGCTAGAAGCGGACCTGACTCTGGAGAGAGCCATCCAGCTTGCACGTCAGAGTGAACAAGTGAAGCAACAAAGTGCAGAGCGTGTTGAAGCTACAGTGAATGAGGTGAGACAAAAACAGTTTAGCAGCTCAAAGAGGAGCTACGAGAAACCACGGCAGAAACAAGCGCCAAAATACAGCGAGAATAGACAGAACTGCCAGAGATGTGCTAGGATGCACGACAGAAATGAAAACTGTCCAGCCCGAAATAAAAGATGCAGAAAGTGTAACAAAATGGGACATTTTGAGGCTGTGTGTAAAACCAAAATGGTAAAACAAGTCAGAGCTGAAGCTGTTGTAGATTCAGATGAGGATTCATTTTTTATTGGTGAACTGTTCCTTGGAGCAACAGCAAAGTCAAGTGTCATCGAGGAGTCGGATTCAGACACCGACTGGGACATTGAGCTGCTGGTGAACGGTAGCCCAGTGAATTTTAAAATTGACACTGGTGCTGATACCACAGTCATGACAGATGCAACTTTCAATGATCTTCGGCAAAAACCAAAACTGCATAAGTCCAGATCAGTGTACAGTCCAGGTGGAAAGGTCAGATGCGTGGGTAGGTTCCTCGCTACCACCACACACAAGGGACAGAGATACCAGTACTGGATCACAGTTATTAAAGGACAATTTGTCAGTAACCTATTAGGCAGAGCAGTGGCAAAACAAATGGGACTGATCAAACGAGTCAATGCTATCAGTGGTGACTATTTGTTATCTGGTGATGTGTTCGGGGAAATAGGACTACTGAACTGTGCGCCGGTTAAAATTGAGCTGAATGAAGAGGCAATTCCATACAGCGTCAATACACCGCGCCGAGTCCCTTTTCCCCTCCTTCCAAAAGGAGAAGGAATTAAAGCGGATGCTAAATCTCGGGATCATTGAGGAGGTCACGGAACCAACAGATTGGTGTGCCCCAATGGTACCTGCTCCAAAGCGTAATAAGGATGAAGTCAGAGTGTGTGTCGATTTAAAGCGATTGAATAAGGGTGTTAAGCGCAAACGCTATATTTTACCTACATTAGATGACATAACACCTAAACTGGCAGGAGCCAAGATTTTCTCCACTCTGGACGCCTCTAGTGGATTTTGGCAGATTCTATTGGACACCAGCTGCCAAAGACTGACCATATTTATTACCCCCATGGGCAGGTTTTGTTTCAAACGTTTGCCTTTTGGGATAACATCCGCCCCTGAGATTTTCCAGCGACTTATGAGTAATCTGCTTAGGGACCTGGAAGGAACTGTCGTCATGATGGATGATGTTCTGGTTTTCGGATCTACTAAGGAGCAACATGACCGCCGACTCGATGCAGTTTTGCAGACGATCAAGGCATCAGGCCTTAAGTTGAAAAAGGCCAAGTGTCACTTTGGGAAGACTGAACTGCAGTTTTTTGGACACATCATTGGTGCTGATGGTGTAAAGCCTGATGAAAGCAAGGTGGATGCTGTTGCTAAGATGCCACGTCCGTCCAATGTGGAGCAGCTGAGACAGGTGCTTGGACTAGTGAACTACGTCGGGAAATTCCTGCCAGGTCTGTCCACAGTGCTGTATCCACTGACTGATCTGCTTAAGAAAGAGACTGCATGGGTTTGGGACAAACCCCAGGAGCGAGCATTCAACATGGCTAAAACAATGCTCATAGCTGCACCAGCCCTTTGCTACTACGACGTCAACAGGCCAAAAGTGGTCAGCGCCGATGCCAGCAGTTACGGCCTCGGTGCTGCTCTGTTACAAGACCATGAGGGGGAGCTGTGTCCTGTCGCCTTTTGCTCGCGCACACTTACTAGTGCTGAGAAGAGGTATGCACAGATCGAGAAAGAGTGTCTGGCGTCGGTCTGGGCCTGTGAACGCTTTGCTCGATACATCCAAGGGATGGGACATGTCCGGTTACAAACAGATCATAAGCCACTGGTACCACTGATCAACTCTTATGATCTTGACAAAACGCCACTAAGATGCCAGAGACTACTTATGCGTCTTATGAGGTTCAATGTCACTGCAGAACATGTTCCCGGCAAACAGCTCATAGTCGCCGACACACTTTCCAGACATCCATTGAAAGACTGTCATGTTCCAGAAACTGAGACATAAGTAAAGGCCTATGTTAACACTGTGGTGGCTAGCAAGCCAATCAGGTCATTAAAGCTGGAAGAACTCCATCAGACTACACAAAATGATGCTGAGCTTCAAAAGGTAATCATGTTTATCAGAAATGGGTGGCCTAGGAATATGTCAAAGAGCTCATTGCTGCACGGATACTATGCAGCCAGAAGTGATTTATCGGAGTTGGATGGGTTGGTCCTTTATCTCGACCGCATCGTAGTTCCAACAGCACTCCGAGCTGGTGTTGTAGACCAACTACACGAAGGCCACCAGGGCCTCACCAAGTGTCGTGAGCGAGCTAAGTTGACGGTGTGGTGGCCGAAAATTGGAGCACAGATCGCAAACAAAGTGAAGTCCTGTGATTTTTGCAGAGAGCACAAACCTACCCAGAGACACAAGCCACTGATGACAACTTCCCTGCCCGGTGGTCCATGGCAGAGAATTGTAGTGGACCTGTTTGTGCTCGAGGGAAAGATGTACCTAGTTGCTGTGGACTATTTTTCTAGGGACATTGAGACCGCTTCCCTAACCTCCGCTTCCAGCGCTCAGGTTATCAACAAACTCAAACACATGTTCGTGAGATGGGGCATCCCGCTGGAACTTGTCAGTGACAATGGGACACAGTTTACGTCAACAAAGTTCCAGGAATTCAAGCAGAGGTATGGGTTCACTCACATAACCTCAAGCCCCCATTTCCCACAATCTAATGGAGCTGCAGAAAGGGCTGTTCAGACTGCCAAATACATCCTAAAACAGCCTGACCCCTGCTTAGCCCTTATGAGTTATCGCTGCATGCCATTGGCAGCAACAGGTTCAAGTCCAGCGCAACTTATGACTGGCCGACAGATCCGCACCACTGTTCCTGTCCTGGAAGAAACATTGATGCCAAAAGCTGTCTACCTAGACCTAGTCTATGAGAAGGATGCCAAAGCTAAAGATTCTTACAGATTCTTCCACGACCGCAGATATTCTGCTCGCCCTCTTCCGGAACTTCTCCCGGGTCAAAACGTGAGAGTGAAGCTTGATGGGGAAAAAGGGTGGACTACGCCTGCCAAAGTCATCGGCAAGTCCAAAGAGCCGAGATCCTACCTCGTGGAAATGGCCAACGGGAGCGTGACCCGTCGCAACAGACGACATCTTCAGGAGGTTCCTGGGACTGATGCTCCAACAGCACAACCTATGACTGAGTCTGCAGTGCTGCAGCAGGACTGTAGATCCCCAGCTACAGATGTGGCCATTCCATTGGAACCACCATCAAATCAGCCAGTAGCAAGCCCTTCTTCAAGACCTTCCTTCCCACCATCTACTCCAGTGAGAACAACTTCTAGGGGACGAGAAGTAAAATTGCCTCTGAGATTCAGAGACTGATAAGGTTCAAAAGGGCAGAATAATCCCTATCAGGACTGAGGGCAGTCTACCCCTGTGATGTCCTGTATTGTTCTGTGTTAAATTTGATAAGACTGAGAAAAATAAAAAAGAAGAAGTTGGACAGTTGTTTTGAAAACATCATAGTTTAAAGTTTGAGAGTTTGAAAACATCCTATTTTAAGGTTTGAGAAAAGTCTTTGTTGAAAATAGTTGTGACAACTAAAGATTACGTTAAATGGATTAATTAGTTGAATGAGAATTGTTGGATTTAAGTATAATTTTATGTACTGAATTAACTTGCAGATGTTTTGGATTTTGCTATGCTTAACTTCAAAAGAGGGGAGGTGTTGTGAGATTAGTTATCACTGTATCTAGTGTAATGGTAGTTCGGTCTCTAGACCACCAGGGGGAGCATCAGCCAGTGGTACTAACAGGAAGTTAGCGAAGAAGCTACACAGTTGTTACCTCATGTGTTAGCGAATAAAGAAGTACAGCTCTGCGACCGATACCAACGTCTCCTGTCTTGCCTCATATCATGACAAACTAGCTAGTCTTACCGTAATTAACCGTGCTGTTCGGCTGGGCTCAAGTCTCAACATGTGATCTATTAACAGCAACATTTTTAAAAAATACTGCATTTTAAGTTTGATTCTATGACAACTTTTTCAATAACTTATTTTTATGTTGTCCATATATTTCAGTAACAACTGTCAGATAAAGATGGTCCTAATAAATCAAAAATACATTTAAATCTGAACAAAATGAACTAAAATACATTTTGTGTATATTATTTATTATATTAAAATGTTCAAATATTTTTCACAGTTATTCAAATATTTGAACATGAACATATTAATGTTTTCAATCTTTAAAGTCTGCAACAATAAACTCATTCAGATAAAACCAAAATCATTGGCTGTAAAGCTATAGGTCTGTAGCTAAAAAAGTTTTGACAATTCTTTTGAAAAAAAAAAAAGAAAACTTGGAACACAATGGAAAACTAATCATAAAAAAATAACAAATATATACATGTAGGTAAAAACTATTTCATTTCTTGACAGCATACCTTTTCATCACTCGTATTGTTATCAACAAACCCTGGAATCTTTCAGTGTTGATTACGTGTGAACTCTTACTTGTCTTCAGGACTTTTCTTAATATTTAACACAGCTGTTGTCCCTCATGTGTATAGTTTGTTATGTGTGTTTTATGAGTCATTGCAAACCACCGTTTTGTGTCCTGTGTGGATTCTCATGTGTGTGTTCAAATTGGACTGATGTCTAAAGCTTTGTCCACAAAGTTCACAATCAAATGGTTTCTCTCCAGTGTGGATTCTCATGTGTGTGTTTAAATGGGCCTGTTGGGTAAATCTTTGTCCACAAAGTTCACAAGCAAATGGTTTGTGTCCTGTGTGGATTCTCATGTGTGTGTTTAAATTGGACTGATGGCTAAAGCTTTGTGCACAAAGTTCACAAGCAAATGGTTTGTGTCCTGTGTGGATTATCATGTGTGTGTTTAAACGGGACTGATGTCTAAAGATTTGTCCACAAAGTTCACAAGCAAATGGTTTGTGTCCTGTGTGGATTCTCATGTGTGTGTTTAGAGTGTCCTTTTGGCTAAATCTTTGTCCACAAAGTTCACAATCAAATGGTTTCTCTCCAGTGTGGATTCTCGTGTGTCTGTTTAAACTGGCCTGTCGGGTAAATCTCTGTCCACATTGTTTACAGGCAAATGGTTTCTGTCCTGTGTGGATTCTCATGTGTCTGTTTAAATGTGCCTTTCTGGTAAATCTTTTGCCACATTCATCACAACCAAATTGATTCAGTATGGTCTCAGATTTACTACATGACTGTCCATTTTTGTCCACTTTTAGACCTTTCTTATGAACCAAACAACTTGAAGACTTATGTCTTGAATTACTTTCCATGTGTCTCTGAAGAGACAAGTTGTTGTTCTTGGTCATGGTAGTTTCTGTTGTGTTTCCCTCCTCTTCATCGGCTGCTTCTTCTCTCTGGTCAGCTGAGATGCTGATTTGACTACATCCGTCTTCCTCTTGGTGTTGATAAATATATGACAGTAACAGTTTAGCTTCATCATCATCACTGACTTCATTCTTTGAAGAGTTCAAATTACCTTCATAGGAATTCAGATCTTGGTTTCTTTTGGTTTCTGCTGCCCCGCAGTCCTCTCTACCTGTGGCTGTTTCCATCTGGACAGCTGCTACTGGTTGGGAGATCTCTGTCCTTCGGTGTTGAAGCTGTGAGGACAGAGGTTTCACTTCTCAGTTGTTTCCTTTAAAAAAATTAAATCAAACGCTTTTAATGTCTAAAGTCACGGACCTCTTCCTTGTTGTTTCATCAGTTAGCAAGGTAAAACTACAAATTTTATTATGCTAAACATTTTGCTAGCAGAAAACTAACTACAGTACACTGTATGACACTTAGGAGAAATAACAACAACAATAAAATACAAACCTTATATCTGCAGTTGGTAGTTTGAGCTGAAATCAAGTCTGTATGATACAAAGTAGTTTTACGTTGCTCAGTTTCTTCTACACAACAGTTTCTGTTGACAGTTACAGATACACTGGAGCAGAGCCTAAAAACTGTTTGACTTCTCTACAGTGCTCTCCAACTGACACTGTTGCTAGGCAACCACTCTGTGAGTTCAGTTAGCTTGAGTGCTAACTGAAAATGCTACCTAAAAACACACAACTTGTAGCTAACAACAAGTCAATATGTATATTTTTATGTCATATAATTAATATGAAATCAAGAGTTGTGCTAAAGACATTCACCAATGTTTACATCAATATTTGATCATTTGATTTAGTTTTAGACATGTTGTGCATTCTAAACATGAAAAAGTGTAGCGGCCATTTTGTGTATGCTAATGGCTTTTAGCTGTGGGGGATCATTCTGAATCAAGTTGATCTAATAAGTTAAGCAGTTGTAGATGTACATCCAGTGATTAACCATTTAAAAATATCTATATACTGTAGCTACATCTAAAAGGCGGGTAAATATAAAGTCAACCCATAATAAAACCATTCAGTCCTGATCCACCACCTCCTGATGAAGAACCTGGCATAGAGTATCTCAAGGACAGATGTCCTGCACTGTTCCAACAGAAAGAGGATGCAGATTTAAGTTAAATGTCGTATGTTTTTTTTTTTTTACTTAGATGTTGGGAACGATTGGTTGCCATTTGCACATACTGAACATGTTGCATTTTTAAATCAGTTTTTCACATTAATGCAGAGTTCCAGAGGCTGGTGGCTCTTCTCCTTGAGCAGACATTCCTGGTCAATCTAGTCAAGCACTCAAGCCAGCTGATTACAGTCATCCAGGCCAGAGGAGTACCAACACATGCAAAAACACCTGGCATCATGAAAACTTATGATGAGTTATGTGTAGTGGGCATGACCGTGCCCGCTCTGATACCTTTGTATTTTTGAACTGTTCCAGAGATGACCTTTACTGACCTCTCAGTAAAACAAGACATTTACTACAAATTATTCTATTAGTTGTAATCTGAGAACATAGTCACCAAAGTCACTCTGGTGGTCCGTATGAGTTTCTGAATGTTTATTCATAAATCTGTGATCCATCATGAACTTGAAACGTTATGTTGGCATGATTATTCCAATTTTTGGACTCTGAAGGTTATAATTTTTGGCTGAAGTGTTCAAGACAGGCAGATTCTGCATGCTTTCATCATTTGAAGCTGATAGATTGTTATTGTTCAACTCTTTAACCCTCTGTTGGAAGCTTTTAGGTGAGGTCTTGTCAGCCCGTGGTCTGTGGGGAGGTTCTGGTTCCGTTCGGCCCAGTTCACTCACAGACTCCTGTACAAAGCTTTGTTGACCGCCGAGTCAAAGTGCCTGAAAAGCTATTATTACATCTACAAGATTGCTGTGCTGGTATTTTTACATGTTAGAGCAGGTCAAAGAAGCATATTACTGTTAGAACGTTGTCGGATAGTGGTTCGTGAAACCCGAATTCTGCTCCTTTAAAGTGAACGGAACCGACCTGAACGCGGCTCCGAGGGAGTCCGTGTCGTGTTACAGTTGACGTGCTAGTTACTGAGCGTAGCTAAGTTGTGCCTGTTTTAAATGTGATTGCCACTATTCAGAATTTTGGAAAGTTAATTTGAAGCGTTTGAGTTGTTATAAGGGTCTGTAAAGTTGCTTTCTGTTGTGCTAAGGTAAGGTTAAGGCGACGTGTCCTACACGTTTGTTTATGAGCTGTGATTGGATAAAACGAGAGCTGTGAGCTGTCAATCACTCTCGTAGCGAGCGCTGATTCGCTGAAGTGGGGACGCACGCCATTGCAACCAGCCCACTCTGTCGTCATTTCCGGCATTGCATTGGTCGAAGGTAAGAAAACTACATTCACCATGAATGCTTGGGAATAGAACTACAAGCGCTGGTGACGCGCTGCGTCGACCCGCCTATTTTTTGTCGTCATTTCCAGGTGCGGCACTTTGAGTGACAGTTCACACTCGTAGGACAAACGGAGATTTCACTAAAAGTTTAAAAACTCATTTGAAGCCATCTAAACTGTCTAACCACATAAATTTGTCTCTGACAAGAACGTGGTTCGAGTGCTTATCACGGACACACTAGAAACTACTTCTTTTTTTTTTTTTTTTAATAGAGAAAGAAAGAAAAGAGAAAGTGAGACAACAAAACAAAACAAAACAACAAAACAACAATTGTCCACAGAAAGAGCACAAGGCAAACACACCAAACCTCCGTCCACAATCCTGCAAAGCACATGACAGAACACAACAACGAAACATACAAGCATAAAGACTGATAATATTCATGACCTTGCAAATATTTCTATAAATACACATACCCATACCTACAAATATATATACAATATACATACATATATATTTATATTCATTTATATACCCATCTACATACATCTACTATACATCCCTGCATCCATTTGTGTGTGGTTGTGAGCATGCATAAGTGAATGAGGTTCCTCCAATAGAACATTTAGTAGCGACTGTGAAGCATCAGAGACCCGTCCCCCCAAAGCCCGAGACAGACGAAGGGGCGATCAAAGCCCAAGACCCCAGGAAGGACCCCGAGCCCAGAGTCCCCAGGACCACCCGAACAGGACGAGCCACTCGTCCACTCCCCAGATCCGACCAAGTGGAAGAACCGGACGAACCCCACCAGGGACCACACACAATGACCCCCCGGGGTCAACAGCGACAATACACAGGCCCCCGCCGGAGCCCGCTGCACCGACGTAGCCCCAGGGCCGGTCACCGAGGCTCGGGCACCGGGGACGCCCATCCCTCAGGTCCAGACCTGACAGGACCAGAGGACCCGAGCCCCACCAGGCAGCCACCAGGCCGAGCTGACAAACGCCCAAGCGCCCAGCCCCAGATAGTGAGGGCCCCAAGCACGCCCGCAGGCAGAGGAACACCCACCAGGGGGCCACGTGGCAGGAGCGCGACACTGGGTAGCCTCAGAAGTATCAGAGAGGGGGCAGTCCAAGTCCCAGCCTGACACTTAAACATTCATACACAGACACACTCATTCAGACCCACCCTCATCCTCACCCTCAGTCACAGAAAGACAAACAATAACGACACGCTCCATTCATAATCCCGATGCACACTCTATACCCCCTAGGTCCAAGACATGTACCTGCTCCCTACATGGGGCAGCCCACATCCAAACCCAGGAGGTAGACCCATTCATTCTGGGGTGGAGAGCAGCAGACGTCCAAGATCCGGCCCACCCCGCGCCCTGCCGACAGGACAGGACAGGACACCCGAGCCCAAGCAGCCCCAGAGGGAGCGCACTGCCAGCCCCGCCCACGGCGAACCCACAGGCCCCGAACCCCCCCACACCCCAGCACAACCCCTGACGGCCCACCCCCAGAATGTCCGCAAGGCAACCAGGGGGGTAAGAGAAAAATAAATAAATAATATATAAATAAATACATAATAAATAAAATTGAAATTAACAAATCAAGACCCCGACACACACACCCCCGTCCCCAAATGTACTGTTGGTGAGTGTTGTTGTAAAGTGTATTTAAAAAGGAAAGAGAAGGAGCAAAGGCTGGCATTATACCAGTTTCCCCTCCACTCCAACTCTAACCCAGGCCCTAATTGTCTAGATGCATAATGTTGAGTGAGCATAGGCATGGGGGCGAGATTGATGTCATCCCGCCACCCATAGCCATAGTGCTCACTCCATTCCCTATATGTGACTTTTATGAAGATGTTTATGAATGAATGTCTAAAGTGTATATAAAATTGAGTCCCAGGTGCTCTTAACAACAGAGATGTAAAACCATTGCAGCACACCCGAGACCCAAATTCCCTACATGTATTAATTTAAGATGAAGAGGGCGGAGGTGCGTGTTGAGGGATGGGGAGAAAAATAACTGCAGGAACAGTGCTCCCACAGCGAGTCAGCTCCCCCGCTGACCCTGCTTACCCCCCAGCTCGCCAAGGTCCACCCAAGGAGCGAGGTAAAGGAAACACCTCTCCGACCGCCAGGACATTGAGCCAAGACCAGAGAGGGACACGGCCCCGAGGGCCGCCAACAGCAGAACCAACAGCCCACACCCGCCAGGGCCGCCACGACCCCTGCGAACCGCAGTCAGCCCGCCGTCCAAGAGGACACAAAATCCCACATGGACGACACGGCCAAGAGCGCCCGCCCAACCGTCGACAGAGCCAGGAAGCATCAAGAACAGGCCCCAACCGGGGCCCGCACACCGGCCAAGTATAGTCCAAGACCATCATCCAGGACATCCACTTAATCCCCACCCCAGAAGAAATACTATACCCACCCTTCATATTAACAACTTTCAAAACACATAACACATTAGACACCCAAGCTGGGTTTGCCCGCTCCCTCCCATTGGCCACCAGTCACGCCCCCAGACACCCACCCCCCAGCATATGAACCCCAACCCACCAGCGAGCCGAGAGCCCCCGGCCAGAGCTGGGCACCAGAGCGCCAGCCAGCCCATAGCCCGGCGACCCGCCGGCCAGAGCCCAAGACCCCCGACCCCCACCAGGCCCAAGCCCGGGGACGACGCGCCCCCAGAGTCCCAAGCCCCCGGCACCCACCCCGAAACCACCCCAGCACAGCCGGGTCACCGACCGGCGACCCATGACCGCCGCCACCGACCACCCGAGGGCCCGCATGCCGCCCCCAGTAGATGTCCCCCAGAACCCCCCCGGTCCTCCCCAGGTCGAAGAAACTACTAGAAACTACTTCTAAAAGGTTTGTTTTTATTTTAAATACTGAATAAAAAAATCAGTCGCCTCGTGATAACATTAGGACTTGAAGTTGCCCCCTGTTGGTTAAAAGACGTTAACAGATGAGTTTTCTCAAAAACATCATAAAAAGTCAGCATTTTTATGGTGAATTACCAGCTCTAAAGTTGTTCTGTACACAAACAATAACTCCTGTTTATTTTAAATTAAAAAAATTAGAATAACAGAGGTACAGACAAACATTTTTGCTTATTTTAAATACAAAAGAATTTAAAATAACAAACAAAAGTACAGTTTTCACTCCAGATAACTGCAACTTTTTTCTTTCTCTTCCTTCTCTCTGACACATAATCTTCCACAGTTATCCTGTGCACATTTAAACTTTCCTGTTTATTTCAAATAGTGAAAAGTTTAGAGTAACGAATACAGAGCATCTTTTATTTTGATTTTCACTGAAAATCCAGATAAAAGATGGCAGGCACAGAGGGTGAGACCCCTGATACCACTGATACGGGGCAACCTGTGCCAACTGAAGGCTACGACCCGACCAAAGCAGATTGGATCGAACGTGCCTTATATTCACTCACAGGGTCCATCACAAATTACCATGAAGAGTCACAGTTGATGGAGGAAACAGATGTGGACAGAGCATTAAAAATTGTAACAGCTGGAACCACAACGGCTGAAAAGAAAGCAGACAGAGATAAACGTTTGGCTAAATTAAGCCTTCTGTTAAAGGCCAAGCTAGACTTTGAAACTGTTGCACGCCAGGCTGTCTCTACATCATGTTTAACAGCACAAATGGAGGTTGCCACTTTACAGCAGGAGGTAAGGAGTTTAACACAGTCGAGTATTGACGGCGCTGAACAAACGCGTAGTCTCTACGAAGAATGCACGGTGTTAAAAAGGGATTTTGAACAATCACAAGATGATTTGAACAAATGTGTGGTGGAGAAGGATAAGTATTACCATCAGTACAAGTCGCTTCAGGCGGATTGTGGGGAGGCTCGAGACGCGCTGGACAAATGCACGGACACCCTGGAATCATTATCACTACGGTACACAAGGCTGCAAGATGATTATAGAAAATCACAAGAACAGCACATGATGTTACAACGTGAAAATGATGGGTTAAGAGTCCAACTGAACAGTTGTAGAATAGAGCGTGCATCAGCAATGAACAAACTCTTTGAAGAAGAGAGAAAATGTTTGGATCTCATGAGTAAACACCTTGAGAATCCACCACCTCCGCCGCCCCCTCCCATACCTGATGACCCACTCCCTCCTCCACCGCCCCCGCCCATGCCCGATGCACTACTCCCTCCGCCACCACCCCCACCTCAACAGACATTTGCTGGGATAACCCAATGGCAGGTACCTACGTACCCCATGTCAACAGGTGTACCTGGTGCGCAGATGGGTGGGTATATCACTATCAATGGCTCTCAATTCGCTGTCCCAATAGAACGACTCCATAAAATTTCCCAGTTCGTTCAACGTTTTGAGCCAGGGCAATATGGTTCAACTGAAACCGATACCTATCTGAAAGACATTGAGTTTAAACTGGCATGCTATCCGAACGCTACGGTTGATGATAGAATCGGTTTGATCAAACTCACCACAAGCAGGAAAGTGTAGCACTTCATTGCGCGTCAACCAGTCGCCATTTTGAAGGATTACAAACTTTTCTGCGAAACTCTACTGCAAGAATATGCTCCTCGCATGGGAGACGTTGGCTACCAAGCCGCATTGAAAATCACTCAGGGGCAGAATGAACATCCGATCCCATATTATGACAGACTTTTCGAAGCCTTTTTTGGTGATAGGAATGAGCCAGGTATGGAGGATGAACGTGATTTTAAGTTTCTTTTTATGAACAATCTATATTCAGAGATTGGTTCAACGGCCAACCTCATGGCCGACTACAGAGAAAAAACCATGCGTGAATTAAAGGAGTGCGCTATACGTGTTTTTGAAACATACAAGCGACACAAGAAACCCGTAGAAGTGTATCCAGGTGAAAAGGTCAGATACCAAACGCTAGAACTTGAAGGAGCAAGAGCGCCAGCTCACTCTTTTAAGGAAGGCGAGGAAAAACAAAATTTCCAACCTAACAAACCGCAAAATGAAGGTGTCCGCTGGAACAAAGACCAAAAGGGGTCCAGAGACCCTAAGTGGTGCAGGCCGCATCAAGAGGACGAACCCCATCATCAAAAAAGGGGGGCATTCCAAAAGAAAAAGAAATATGGGTCCCAAGGAGACTCATATGAAAGAGGGTGGTCCCAGAGGGGACCCCCGAGCAATGCGCCAGCTCCTGCACCTCAAACTGAACAGTCTGGGGCGAGGAAAAACCCACAGAAGTTCCAGAAAAAAGGCCCTAAACCTCTGTCCTCAGAAGAGATGGAGAACATACGTCGGTTGTTAGAAAGTTTGAAAAAAACAAACAAGGAAAACAAACCTGGAGTAATGTGTAGCACTATCATTGATAGTAACTCAGAGCACACAAATAACAACAATGCCACAATTGCTGACAGTCACCAAGATACTGATGGTCAGGATGCTGACAATCAGGGTACAGACAGTCAACAAGACGTTGACTGTAACCATGACATCATTGTTACAGAGTCCGAGAGCCCCTCATCAGAAAAAGGGGGGAAAGCTCACTCACCAAAGACAATGACTCGTCGCA
Organism: Garcialebias charrua; assembly: GCA_038048925.1. Taxonomy (NCBI): domain Eukaryota; kingdom Metazoa; phylum Chordata; class Actinopteri; order Cyprinodontiformes; family Rivulidae; genus Garcialebias; species Garcialebias charrua. The sequence goes on along the minus strand of JBBPBX010057312.1, from coordinate 2,473 downwards.
GACCAAACACTCAGACCCATGTGTGACTGCACTACCAGTACTGATAAATGAAAATCACACAGACAATGGTAGACGTAACAAACGTCGAAGAAAACCTGATAGGTTCCTGTGTAACATTATCAGGAAGGGGCCCGCTAAGAAAGCTTACCTGTCAATCACATTAGAAGGGGTCCTCACAGAAGAGGCCCTCCTGGACGGTGGGGCCGACATAACCATTATGTCACCCACACTGTTGGAGGAGCTACGGATAGCCGCTAACGGTGTTGACAGGGAAATACCCCTCAAAGAATGTGCTGTAGTATTGCAGGGACTCTCAGAGACGAGAACAACCCTAACAGCTATAGCCATGGTTCACATGCAGATTGGTGAAACGACGCTATACCACCCGGTACACGTGTCCGCCGTTGACTCATTCCCATTTTTGGTCGGCCAAGACTTTATAAACCGCTTCGACGCGATTATAGATTATGGCGATCAGACAATGTGGACCAGAGTGAGCCAACCACTGCCAATCGATATGCCTACACAAGGTGACACTGACTGTCTAACAGCAGGTACCGCGGAAGGCACAAAGGGATCCTCCAACGAGAGCACAATCCCGGTAAGTGAACCTTCAGCAACAGGTGAGGCAGAAAAGGCCCAACAAGAGAGCCTCCTCTGCGAGCTGAAACAGTCAGCACTCACTGAACACTACCTACCACAGGTAGTCAAAGGTGTTGAGATCCAAGGATCCCACACCGATGATGCTGTTCTGTCCCCTTGGACGGAGAAATCAGCGATCAGCCAAGCTTTCTATGGAACCTTGGTTAAAAAACAGTTGGGTCTAGGAATGAACAAAAAAGCTTTCCGCTTTTCGTTAGACCCCAACGATAAACAGGTAATGACCGCAAAAGGGATCATTGACCTGAAACTAATCTGGAACCAACGAGAACTGGATCACCCGTTCCTCGTGGTCCCGAACTTACCACATGCAACCTACATAGGCTCCGACATTTTGGTAAGATTAGGTGTCCGAGTGGACATCAACAACAATGTACTGTGGTCACTAGACACAGCCACAAAGGACTCTCCTGTGCTAACCACAGAGAACCTTAAGGCTGGACAGACCATACCAGAGGTCTGCCAGATTGCTAACAGCCATAACACTGCGGTACCACCTCAGGTTATGAACAAGCCGGTGATGTTTCACATCATGAAAGGACAAGCTATTAGCACAAAACAGGCATACTTTCAACCATCTCCTATGTTTTTCAACTTAGGACTGTCCATGGAGGCCACATGCCAAGTGACCCTCGACTGCAGAACCACGACTGTTGCTGTGTGCAACACAAGCACAGAAGAGGTACTGATCCCAAAAAACACACAGCTAGGATGGTTGATCTCTACTGATTTTCATGATTTTGAGCTAAGCATTCCATTTCTGGGAGGACTCCCAGAAAACTTGATCCCAAGTCAACACACGGGGCAAGTCTTGTTCACGAAACCAACACAGGCCATAGCTCTTTTCTCCCCCACTGAGTCCGACCAGGACACTGTCCGCAGGTTCGGTTTCAACAAAGGAGACAGTCTAGGCCCTCAAACTTACAGTGCACTACCTGTTGACAGGTTTTACGACACTGAAGGGGACTCACTGGAGCTCCCCAAAGAACAAGAACCCCTCTCAATTGCTTCACAGATTGACCAGGTGGTCGCCCAAGCCGACGCCCTGAAAACTGATGAAGAAAGGGACAAACTTCGCAAAGTTCTTCTAAAATATGAGAAATCATTCTCAACTGACTCGATGGATTGTGGGTTGACCACGCTCCACACAGTGAGCATCCCAACCCCGCCTAATGCTCCACCTGCATTTGTCAGACAATACAAGATTCCTCTGGCAGCACATCAACCTATCAGAGAAATCATTAATGACCTGTTAGAAAAAGGTATCATCCGATACTGTAACAGCACTTACTCTGCGCCTTTATGGCCGGTGTTAAAACCAAATGGTAAGTGGAGACTCACTATAGACTACAGAAAGCTAAACAAACAAGTTCCCTTATCCAGATGGCCTATGACGCAGCTCCAACAGGAACTGCCCAAGGTCACCAATGGTAAGTACTTCTCGACCCTCGACGTCGCCTCTGGTTTTTGGACCATCCCTGTGCGCGACGAGGACCAATATAAACTAGCTTTCACTTTTGGTGGCCGTCAATACACCTTTAACAGGTGTCCCTTTGGCTACGCTAACTCACCTGCAGAGTTCAACATCTTCTTGAACAGAGCATGTCCAGACGCCCACGAGCGTGGGACACTGATTTACGTGGACGATGTCCTTTTGAGGCAGCCAACACTGGACTCACATTTGGCTGAGATCGACCACGTTCTGAATCAACTAACAACTGCTGGTGCTAAGATATCACTGTCAAAATGCCAATGGTGCAGAACCAAAGTGGACTACGTTGGCCTACTTGTAGGTCCAGACGGAGTACAACCA
>JBBPBX010057310.1:0-15624 GCA_038048925.1 Garcialebias charrua | reverse complement strand
AAGTCTTTTGAATGCAAGTCCGAGTCGAGTTGGAAGTCTTTTGAATCCTTTTGAATGCAAGTCCGAGTCGAGTCTGAAGTCTCTGTTTTTGCGACTTAAGTGCGACTCGAGTCCGAGTCCCAAACTCGAGTCCCCATTCTCGTCACGTGACGTTCAGCTGTTTCCGCTCCGGACAACATGTAACATCGCTAAAACTAGTTGGCATGACAGAATAAATACAACTCGCCCGATAGCAACACGTACCTGAAATATTCTCTCCATTTTGACGAGATGTGTGGCCGGGTTCTGTTTTCAACCGCTACTTCCTGTTTACTGTAGACATGCGCAGTGCTGACGTCTGACGTAATGACGCTGACGTCTGACGTAATGACGCTGTGCGCGGCTTGGAAGAAGCGCTTCAAGCCAGTAGATGGAAACACTTCTGATCTGCATTAATTTGTATTTACATATTTGCGAGGTAGCTCAAAATACGAAATGAAAATGGATGGAAACACAGCTACTGCTGGTATCACTCAGCCCTCTGTGAATAGCAAACAACCATCAGGGTGCTAACGATCCATTGTTAGGCTGATGGTCCTCCATCATGTGAGCAGCTGGTTTCGGCTGTCATCAGCCAACTGGTTGATCCACTGTGAGAGGGTGTTAAGACTGAGCTGAATACCAGACTTAGCTTTTTTAGATTTTTGTACCTGGATTATTGAGCATGCATCAGGGTAAAATTAAACATGTTTAAAAATTGATTTTGGAGCATTTAGAATTGATTCTGAATCGCCAGGACTAAGAATCCAGAGTCTTTGAAAAATCTATTTTTTCCTACACCCCTACTGGCAAACTTCCTTTTGATCTTTAAAAAAACAACATTAATACAAAGAATTGTATTTTATGTTATTGTGACATGTTTTACACATTAATAATGTTGATTGTTTTGTTACAGCCCACCCCAAAAAATAAGGGTCACAACTAGTCAGTGGTGGGATGTAACTAAGTACAAATACTTTGTTACTGTACTTAAGTACAGTTTTCATGTATCTGTACTTTACTTAAGTAGAAATAAATGTGGGTACTTTTACTTTTACTCCACTACATTTTACATGAAGTATCTGTACTTTCTACTACACTACATTTCTATAATGTGTTGAGTTACAAGTTGCATTCACGTTGCAGTTTTTTGATTTGTCATTAGTTTGAAAGTAAAAACATTAATATGGTACTTCTACTTTTACTAGAGTACATTTTTGTCTGTTTATTTGTACTTTTACTTAAGTACAGTGTTTGAGTACATTCTCCACCACTGCAACTAGTCAAGTCAAGTCAATTTTATTTATAGCACAGTTAAAACAGATAAACTACGTTATCAAGGTGCTTCACACACACAACATAAAAGAGGTTTAAAAATTTAATGAACAGTATCACACACCAATGGTAAAAATTATGATATTAACAACAGTAAAAGTATAATAAAAATGGTGTTAAAAGGGTGAAAACTAAAGAAAATAAGGCTTTACACACACACCAAACTCCTTCACAGACTTATTTGGTCACACAGCTTTCTAGCAAGGTTTTGGTGCTGGACAAGTAATGTCTTTTGCTTCATCAGAGCAGAAAGGCCTTATCTTTGCATTAGGGGTGGGCGATATTTCCAAAAAATGATATCACGATATATTTTTTGAAATACCCCGATAACGATATCAGACGATATTTCACATTTTCTCCTTTTATTGAATCAACCAAACAAATGTGTAATTTCAAAATGACTTTTCATAAACAGTCACCAGAATACAAAAAAATATATTCATATTTAACAAGCAAAAATATATATACCGCACCAGCCGCCACTGAGGTGTGCGGTAATGACTATTCTAACACTTTAACACATTTTAAAAGAGCATACAGTAAATAAAAAAAATAATTTCTTACTTTAAGCGGCAGCTTCTGTCATCAGTTTGCCTGTTAGCTCCAGCTGTTAGCTCCAGCTGTTAGCTCCAGTTGTTAGCACCGCTGCGTTACGTCTGAGCTTCGCAGCTTTCTGTAGCACCACGCAGTTTAAACCCTTTACAGGAAGGACTGTTAGTATCCTAACTTCATACAGTTGGAGACAGAAAAAGTTTTAATAACTTACCGACGCCGCAGTCTGTGCGCGCCGCCGCCTTCAGCTGTTAGCATTTATAGCCCCCGAACCCGCAGCTCCGGGCAGTCCGGTTTAGCTGCACGCACCTCCTAAAAGGTTGTCGGCTTTATTATTCCAAGTTAGCTCGTTGTCCCCCGATGTCTTCGGCTTCCAGTCCGACATCGAGGCGAGCTCCAGGGACCTCTGATCGCACAAAGCCGGCTGCCCGGTGAAGCTACGAGATGCAACTATGAGGCTAATGCTAGCTCGTTCCTCCTCCTCGCGGTGTGCGCGCGCATGCGTATTAACAAAATGTAGGGCATCTCCACATGAAGGCAGTCTCCACGGAACACCGGCTGCTGTCTGCTGCTTCACGCGGTCCGCGTTCCTCCACAAAACCACCGTTATCGCAAAGTGACGCAGTCAAATGACGTCATCATAGGATGCCGCGATATAATTTTTTTCACCGGTGTCAAAAAATCCACCGGTATTATCGTAAACGAGACGATATGGCCCACCCCTACTTTGCATACAGATAGGTCTGCCTGTCGATGGTCAGTCCAGGTGCGGGCAGAACAGGAATGCACTTCAGCGGGGGTAAAACTTTTGGGTCGCGCAGTAGCTGAAAGCTGACAGGCTCTGCATCACTGTGAGCTCTAGCAAGAACCACTCCTGGTCTGTTGGTATCAAAGCTGTGAATGAAAGGACACAACTGAACATTAAAACCAATTAAAACAACTGGACATTAAAACCAACCAAATGTATCAGATGTTCAGCACTTTGTTTCAGCTGTGGCTAGTGTTAAGGTGCTTTATAAATAAAGTAGATGATGATGACCCCCACGACCGACCCCAGATAAGCAAAAGAAAATGGATGGATGGATGGATGATGACAGTGTGGAAGTTTGTATATAAATACCTGAAGTGCTGATAACTCTTTATCTGTGGGAGTTTTCGGAAGTGGGGACTCAGGTGGGCCTGCCAGTCTAAGGTCTTGACCTTCACTGCACCATCTTCCAGTCCGACCAACTGTGTGATGTTGAGCAGACTCTCAGGAGAGCTGTTTTCCACTACCTGATGACAGCAAGAGCAACAATGAAAATAGGTATATCAGTTTTAATGCATATCATTGTTTCACCTGTTAAATTAAATAGATTTACCTTGACAATGTCATTCAAATCACTAACTCTGGTCCGCATGTAGGCTTGCTTGATCAGTCCAAAGCCACAGTCTGGAGAAAATTTGGTGTGGCCAGCAATCAGGAAGTGGAGGCTAAGTGTGGAGTGAAGTTTGTGTCCAACCCGCCAGGCGCCATACCACAACATGAAGTTGTTTTTATTTTGCCCACTGCAGTTGTCACAGTGAAGATCCACATCAGTTTCTCCAACTCCAAAATTGGTGAAGAAATGGTGCATGTAGCTGATGACGTCGTTGCTCCCCTTAGTTGATGACATGCCTTCGTCGATCAGGAAATTGACCTGTTTCTGCAACCCTTCACATGAAACCCCAAAAAGGCCACATTTCCGTGGAGTCAGGAAATACATTGGCCCAGGCTGAAGTGGATTTGAGGGGAAGTGCATCTGATGAGGACAGAGAGGGAAAACAAGCATGAAAACAAATGACAGCTATGTCTCTTTATAACAGTTACCGGTATATAAACTTTTGTGCTTTAGGAAAATGTGCTGTAATGATTACCTGCTGTGCAAAATCGAAGCTGTAGTGCATCCTGATTTTCTTAGTTGCAGCTGGGGAGGGACCAATGGACAATTGATAGTCCACACAGGTTTTTTTGCAGGCAGCGATCATCTCATTGTACACGGCTCTCTCTTTTTGCACAAGCTGAAGATGATCCTGTTGTTTTCTGATGACTTCAGTTTTCTTCTCATCTGGAAGGTTTGCACTTCTTATAAGGTGTTCGTTATTCTTTTGGCATTGCCAGCAAAGATCTGTGCGGGGCCTGCAGGTTTTGATGTGTGGGAGCAGCTGGGTCCACAGCGCTTTGAAGCTTGATTTGGAGATTACACGCTCACCTTGAAAGAAATGTATTTTGTTATTACATTTGAATTGCCAACAGAGTTTAGCATTACTTGTTGTTAAAAGCTTGTTTCTGTTCTGTAAAAATAAACCTTTATACATACCAAGCTGCTGCGCAGACTTCCTGTAGAGACGCCACACTGAAGCCTTGGACACATGAGTTGGCAGTAATTTCACATGCCAATCTCTGTGACCAGGATGTCGACCCGGCAGCATGATGGCATGGTCTTCACTGTAATTTTTAATAAAATCCAGAACCCTGTCAATGTGACTGCGGCTGATGATCCGAGGTGTCTGTGGCCTTGGCCCCCTTTTCCTGAGGCGCGGTGTTGCCCCATTCTCATCGAAGTGTTTGATGATGTCAGTTAATGTTGCTTTGCAAATTCTGAAAAGGAAAAAATATATATACTTCTTTCAGATAATGGATTTAAAGTTACAAGTGTTACACTTCTTGCTAAAATATTTGATTTGATTGGATTTGATCTAGAGCTGTAATTTCTAACAAAGCTGTAATCAGGCCTTAAAAAAAACTTGGCCTGGTCCAAACCCATAGTTTTTTTTTTCCAAACCGAATGGAACCGAATAAGTTTCTGTAATTACAGGCCTGACCCAGAAAAAAGCCCAACATTTTTTTAAACTTAAGCTTTTACTGTTTTAGTAAGCAAATCAGTTTAGATCCATCCATTATCTTTACCTGAGAGGAAAAACTTATTTCAAAGACAAGAAGATAAGATTTCTTGTTTCAGCAAACATATATTAACATGAAAAAAATCAACTCTAAAGATAATCTCATATACAGATGAACAAAAACATTTTTAGAGCAAAATTATCTGAAAAAAAAACAAGGCTTTAGCTGCTCGATTCATCTTTTCTGTCATTTCCTGATGACAGCTGCATGAACTGCTGAGCCTAATTTTTATCTTTTCAAACGGTCAGTTGGGCCTGCAGTCTCCTCAATATTAACACCATTTCATATTGTGCATTCTTAGTTTCCTTGCTGCGATTTGTAAAACCTCATCAAGGCGACAAACGTAAATATTGCGCAATAATGCACCCCTGGCTGGAGCGCATTGCGCGCAGTATTTCAAAGACAGGAAGATAAGATTCTAGTTTCAGCAAACAGATATTAACATGAAAAAAATCAACTCTAAAGATAATCTCATATACAGATGAACAAAAACATTTTTTATCTGGAAAAACAAGGCTAAAACACGCTGCTCGATTCAGCTTTTCTGTCATTTCCCTGGCTGGAGCGCATTGCAGGCAATAATTACGCGTGTCGGCTTGGTCTAATAATAAATAAAGATAATGGCTGGATGGATGGAAACTGATTTGCTAACGAAAACAGTAAAAGCTTAACGAAAAAAAAATGTTTTGTGTTTTTCCGGGTCGGAAAAACACAGCTGACAGCTCTGATCGGCTTCATTGTCCTTATAGACATTAAAGCCGACCGAACCCATCATATTACATTAAAGTGTTTGAATAAATCACCAAATATTATTTAGTTACATCTTAATGGTGTTATAAAAACAAGAAAGGTCTTAAACTCACCCCATCAGAAACTGAAACGTGTTTCTGCAGATTTCAACGCCTCCCATCATATAAGTGGTCCTGGCGTGTTTTCTTTTCATCGGGATCTTTTTGGTGGATGTTGTCATCTCTGAAGTCAGAACTGTACGTCTGTTAGCTTCAAGATGTCCAATTATTCTCATGTCCTGCCACTCTCTTTCTGCTGCTAAAGAATCCATCCGCACCTTGTACATGAACTCCACAGACAGTTTTCGGCTGCACGACTGTGTCCCATGTGGAGATGAACCTTTTCTTCTCCCGTAGCATTTACAGTCAAAGTTACTGATTTTATCCATTTCACTGTCTCTGTCTTCTTCAGTTGTTGTTGTGGCGACAGCTTCTGAAATCTTGCTCTCCAGCTCATCCGCTGCCAGTCCAAAACATTCTTCATCTTCCTCATCATCAGCAAGCTCCAACTGCAAACTCGGAATGTTTTCTAAAGTTATATGATTACTTTTATCGTCTTCCTCTTCATCTTCTTCTGATTCAGAATCAGAAGTTAGACCGGCGGCATCTTCCTTTGTCAAAAAGTACTGCCACAGCGATGCGCTGTAACAGCCTCGGTTCAGTTCTGCAGCAACGCGTTCAGCTCGTTCTTCCATCTTCGTTCAAAAACAGAAATCAAACAGCGCGAGAAGCCTGTTTAAGTAGCCATGTGTTTCTTTCAAATCTGCATTTTATTGGCCGAAACCGATAACAGAAACTCCGAAACCAGCCATACAAAGTTTGCATGTTAATCAGCGGGTGGTTTCCGCACCCCCATATGCAAATATCGTCCGACTCGTTTTTACTCTGAAAACATGCTGAATTCTAACACAAAGTTTATCAGTTTAAACACTTCAAAACTGTTTTTTTAAGCATTGAGTGGTTTCTTAATAACTTCAACTAGTATATTTGGCAAAAAAACAATTTTCACCAATTTCTCAGAAGTTGAAGGTTTATTGATTTTTTCTCAGTTAGAGCTGTGCCGACTTGTTCCTACATTTCTCGTGGCTGGCCACAAATACCAAACTTGACAGTAGCTTTGAGATGGTCACTATAACTGAAACTTCAACAAATGAACCTATTTTTGACAAATTTAGGCCAACTGTTACATTGCTTCGTTTCAGAGTACTGTATTGTGAGGTATGTAAATTATTATGTCGAGTTGGGAGAAGGATGCTAAAGTAACCATGACGCTAAAAAGTTACATTGTCAGTGCATAAATAATATGAGGTACATGGTAAAGTAGCCTGGTTAAAACCAGACCCTTGTCCTTCACAGGCTAATGGTAAAGAGGCTACACAGTAGCAACAAGATCTTTTCACTATGAGAACTATCAGTGCAATGTAACAGTATAAACTTTCAAAAATTAAGAAATAATAAAAATGCACAACAAAAAATACACAGTGTAAAGGCAGTATTAATAAAGTATTGTAATTGTATAGACAGTAAAATAAAGTGGCAATATGATTCACATTTTTTTGGATTTGAATCTAAAAAAGTAACCTTCAGAGATAGGGTTTAAGTAATAACATTGTTACTGCATTATAATGTGTACAGGAACGGTATCACGCATGTTTTCCAACAAGATGTGTAGCAGGGCCATGAAAGAAACTGAATAACACGTTTAGCAACATTTTTGTTTGTAAGGGTAATTACTGCACAGAAATGAATATAATCTCAATGACGTAAAATATGAATTTACATGCAAAATTAACCCCTAGTCCAAGCACACATATGATAGAACTTTAGACTTGTACCATTACAAACACAAGATACATATTAAAGTGGTGCAGCCCTCCACTCTTTGAGCTTTGCACGCATCCACTGACATAAGTCCTCGTAATTTAGCCTGTACAGAATGTTGCGGTTGAAGTCGGGGAATGCAAGGAAGTGTCTTCCTGGTTGGTATTTGAAGACTTCCGTCTTCCTGAATACCTGCAACAAGGTTAAAATGTCATTTGTCATATCAGCTGCATGGTGGGTGCCAACAGGCCGGGATAACTGCAGCTCTCTGTCTGCTGTTTCCATCATGGTTTTTAAAACACCAACAGACCTGCTAACCCTGTCAGCTGTGTCATTTGTCAGATTGGTGCCTTTGTTCCTCAGAAATGATTTTAGGAAGTTATTGAGATGCTCAAGGTGCAGATCCAGTGGAATGTTTTTTCCTTTGCCCCCCCTGCCATTCCAGAATCTGTTCCAAATTACATCATGTGCAACCTGAGGGGACAAAGTGTCATTGACTTGGACTGTTAATAGTAAAGTGCTATAGGCATATTTAGTGTGCCTGTAAGCTTTGAAGATAAGCAGTGCCACCTTATAAAGCCTAATCAAACGCTCCCCATCTCCCTCTTTTACTGCATCCAACATGTCCCATAGCAGAAATCCAAAGAAAAGCCTGGCCTCAGTATGTTGCTTTTTGTGGTCTGTCACACTAAAGAACGCAGTCTCAGCAGGTGGCACAGATGCCTTGACAAGAAAAACAAAACAAATGCAGATATGTTCCTGTCTTTGATTTATACATCTACCTTATAATGTTTTTCTAGTCTTTGATACTTTGTTTTAAAATAAAAAAAATATATATATATATGTGACCACTTATTGTGGATTTTCCTTATTGTGAAACTGTAGTGGACCTACCCAGGGTCAAACTAAGGTTCCTGAACTGTCCAGTGATGACCTTTACTGACCTCTCAGTAAAGCAAGACATTTACTACAAATTAGTCACATAGTCACCAAAAGAGACTATTTCTATCTTTGATTTTAGGCTGATGTGATCAAAAGAATAACTTTTGTCATTTTCATGATGTGTGCTTTTAAGCTATGTTATTCTGTAAGAGTTTAAACTGTGTTCACTGCTGTGTTAAAGGTGAAGTCTCGGGTCACAGAGACCGGACGGTTCTGTTTAGAAAGTCAGAAGACAGCTAATCCGTTGTTTTCATGAGCAGGGCTCCAGCTTTCTCTGTCTGTTCCTAAACATTTCTCTCTGCTGCTGGCTGTAACCTTGGGTCGCGATAACACAAGCTCACTCCTCTCTTTGATCCTGCTTTAAGTTCTAAGCTGTGGCTGGAACGTCATGAGTTGCTGGGAACTTCAAAGAGATGTGAACCTTTCCCAAAGAGCTGGGTACGTTTGGTCAAGAGCTAACGACCTTCGTCTTCAGCTAAGGACTGATAACAGGCTGTTATGAGTCCACTTCGAATGAGCGTAAGCTCAAACTTTGGTATTCCTTCCTGGAATAAATTATCTTGAGCCAAAAACCACGATTGCCACGACTTCTGCCGACGAAAGCGAGTATCACCGACACCGACAAGGTAAACACGCGTGGAGTCCAGCTTGGACTTGCGGGACCGACGACTCGTCAGTCTAAAGCTGACCACAGCTCTTTACCAGAACCAAGGCGGACGTCTTAAGGTAAAGGAGCCGCTGTTTGCTTGCTGGAGGTGTGATGATATCTTAGCTGGACGCGTACGGAAGAGTGTCATCTGGTTTCATAAATGCAAGATAAACTTCCTCTCTCAACCTCCCAATTCTTCTTAAATCTTTCCTCCTACTCTTTCCCCTCTCAATCTAAGCTGGAAACTAATTAAGTTTAAAGAGCCCTCAGACTAAATATGTTTAACATCTAGTATTGAAGTCTGTTGTGTTAAATTCAAGTGTGCTGACGTATTTAAATTGAAAGAAAGTGAAATCATGTCAATCAAGTGTAATGGTGTTAATTTAGTTGATTCATTTTAAATAAATGATAGTGTCTCTTTGACATATCAAGCTAAGTTAACGTGTCCATTGTCACTCTATAGCTCTGTTTATGTATCCATCATAAAGATCACAGAAATATTGGGTAAACTGAAAAAGAAAAGAATCCGTGAATTTACTATTCAATCTGAATAAGTAAATTAATTAAGGATAAAGAGGTCAGCTTAATACTGACCCCTGTTAAAATCCTTTAGTTACATCTGGGTGGCACTATATGTGTTTAAAGACACAATATATGGTCTCCCTCATGTTCCTTCATCTGGTGGCCTACGTACGTGTTTTCTAAAAGTTTATTGATAAATCTGTGGTCTCTCAGTCATGAACTGTAACGTCATGTTTGCATAGTAGGATCCAAGTTTTAAACTCTGAGGATAATAATTTTGGCTGGAAGTGTTCAAAGCAGGCAGACTCTGCATGTTTTTATCATTTGAGGCTGAGAGATTATTATCGTTTCAACTCTGTTACACGCTGTTGGAAGCATCCAGGTGAAGTTTGTCAGCCGTGGTCTGTGGGGGTTCTGGTTCCGTTCGGTCCAGTTCACACAGACTCCTGTACAAAGCTTTGTTTGACCGCCGTGTCAAAAGCCTGAAAGCTATAATTAACATCTAAAAGATCGCTGTGCTGGTATTTTACATGTTAGAGCAGGTCAAAGAAGCATATTACTGTTAGAACGTTGTCGGATAGTGGTTCTGAAACCCGAGTTCTGCTCCCTTAAAAGTGGACGGAACCGACCCGAACGCGGCTCCGAGGGAGTCCGTGTCGCGTTACAGTTGACGTGCTGGTTACTGAGCGTAGCTTAGTTGTGCCTGTTTTGAATGTGATCGCCATGTTTCAGGGTTTTGGGGAGTTAATTTGTAGCGTTTGAGTTGTTTTAAGAGTCTATAAAGTTGTGGTCTGCTGTGCGAGCTAACGTTAAAAGGACGTGTACTGCATGTCTGTTTGTGAGCTGTGATTGGATAAACGAGAGCTGTGAGCTGTCAATCACTCGTAGCGAGCGCTGATTCGCTGTAGTGGGAACGCACGCCGTTGCGACCAACCCACTTTGTCGTCATTTCCGGTACTTCATTGGTCGAAGGTAAGAAAACTACATTCACCATGAATGCATGGGTAATGCACTGCAAACGCTGTGATTGATTGGTTGACGTCACGTATCTGTTTAGCGAGCTCCGCCTCGCTCAACGGAAGCTGGTGACGCGCTGCGTCGACCCGCCTACTTGTGTCGTCATTTCCAGGTGCACTTCGGGTGACAAGCAGTTCACAGGACAAACGAGATTTCACTGAGAGTTTAAAAACTCATTTAAAGCCATCTAAACTGTCTAACAACATAGATTTGTCTCTGACAAGAACGTGGTTCGAGCGTTTATCACTGACACACTAGAAACTAATTCTGAAAAGGTTGTTTTTAGTTTAAATACTGAATAAACAAAATCAGTCTCTTCGTGATAACATTAAGTCTCGAAGCTGCCCCCTGTTGGTTAAAAGACGTTGACAGATGAGTTTTCTCAAAAACATCATAAAAAGTCAGCATTTTTATGGTGAATTACCAGCTTTAAAATTGTTCTGTACACAAACAAAAACTCCTGTTTATTCTAAATACAAATTTTAGAATAACAGAGGTACAGACACACAATTTGTGCTCATTTTAAATACTGAAGAGATTTAAAATAACACTAAAAAAGGCATTTTTTATTTGATTTTCAAATTTAAAAAAAAAATGATGGAGAACAGAGCAATTCCACATTAAGCTCTTCACATCTCTGAATTTTAAACAGAATTGGTGTGCACAACTGCACACTTTTAGTTAAAAATGGCATTTTTAACGTTTTTCTGTGTACAATTAATGACTCCAGTTTATTTTAAATAAAAAGTTTAAAATAACAAACAAAATTACATTTTTCACTCCTGATAACTGTCAAATGCAGTACAAAATCAGTTTCACTGAGACTGCAAGACATCTTTTTAAAGGCATGCTCAAGCAGCATCCTGTCACATTTTAGTGAAGTCATTGCATTTAAGTCAGCCCTCTTTTATAAGCGTTTGAGTAAGAAAAAACGGAAATCAGGCTGCTTGGGTTAGTTAGTAACTGTTGTTTGAACGTAAGTTCTATTTTAAAGTTAACACTGCAAGAGTGCATTTAACTTTTACAAAGTTCATTGAGGGTAAAAACCTGAAAAAAGGTACCTATGAATACTTATTACACAGTGAAACGCGTAAACCTCAGCTGATTAGTTTATTTGACTCAGTGCTACATTAAAAGTGAATATTTATTTGCAAACACTAACATGAGAACAATCTTTTGATTTTTTTCACACAAAATCAATACAATAATGGACGTTAAACAGGGTGAAACAAGTGAGAGGGTCCGCTCCATCAGGACCCCAAAAAGGCTTAGATCGAGCCGAGGTGGTGACTGCTCAGTTGACAGGTACGTGCAAGGAAAAAATGAACATCCTTTGATGTTTTACGACAGGCACCTTAAAGCTCATTTTGGTGACAAATATACACCAGGCATGGAAGAAGATGAAGACTTTAAGTGGTCTTTCTTCTTACATCTCGGCTATAAGATACGATTTCCGTTGCTCACCGTGGTTAATGCAAAAACGCAAACCATGGAAGAAATAAAACAGTGTGTTGTGAATGTCTTTGAAGCTAACATGCAAACCAAAACACCCTTACAGGTGTCCCCAGGTGAAGCGGTCAAATCCCACTCGCTGGAGCTGGAAGGGACAAGTTCATCAACTCCCTCTCCTAAAAAAGGCGAGAAAAAACATGTTTTTCAAACTAACAAACCACAACAGGAACCTGCCCGCTGGAACAATGAGCCGGAGTGGCTCAGACAAGACCCAGAGTACATAAAACGATTTCAAAGGGGGGGCGCACGTCCTAAAGATAAGAAAGATGGTCACAAACCACGTAGTGAAGATGCCCGCTGGAACAATGAGCCAGAGTGGCTCAGACAAGACCCAGAGTACATAAAACGATTTCAAAGGACGAGCACACGTCCTGTCCCTGCACCTCGGACGAAGCTGCCCGAGATAAGCAAAAAACCACAAACGGTGGACGCCCGCTCTTTAAGTGACCCTCCGCGGTCTACACCGAGCAAAGGTCCTGCCCCTGCACTGCGGACTGGACAGTCCGGGAGTAGCAAAAAATCACAGAAGTTCCAGAAAAAGGCAACATACCTCTAAGATCTGAGGAGATAGTGGACATAAGTTGGTTGTTTGAAAACTTGAATGATATAGAGGATGACCAAACTGGTACAATGCATGACATTGTCTTTGATAACTCCGAGCACACAAATAACCAGCTGCTCAAAGCAAAGATTGAATTAATAAGGCAGAAGAGCAAACGACAAAGAGAAAAACTTCTCAAAAAGGGCCTTGAGCTACAACATCAGTTTAAACAATCAGTGATGAAACAGTGCGCTGTAACTGCTGTTGAGGCTCACATGCGAAACAAAACACCCACTGAGGTGTGCCCAGGTCAAAAGGTCGTATCCCAGTCGCTAAAAATAGGAGAGGTTCTCTCTCCTATAGAAAGCGAGAACAAACACCGTCGTCTCAAAGGCCCTCTGACCTCGGAAGGGGTAGAGGACATACGTCGATTGTTAAAAGAGTTGGATAATACTAGCAAGAATGAACAAGATTTTCAAACTGACATACAACGAAATGTTGGTACCAGCTGGAACAGTGACTCAAAATGGTTTAAAGGGAGCCCCGCCCCTAAAGCACCTCAGATTGAAAAATCTGAGACAAGCAACGAACCACAAAAGGTAGGTGTTCACTCTCTAAGAGACCCACAACGGTTCAGATCGAACCAGGTGGGTGAAAACCAAGGTCCATCGGTGGGTGGACTTCAAAAGAAATTGAAGGATGAGGACCTATACTCATGTAACTATGCGTGGTCCCAACAGTCACCCCCGAGCCTTGGAACTGCACCTCCCGCGCCTCGAACAGAACAGTTCGAGACAGGCAAAGAGTCACGAATGTCCCGGAATAATGGCCCAACACCTCTATGCTCGGAAGAGACAGAGGAAGTAAGTAGTTTGTCAGTAGATTTGAATGTTACTGTGCTTGACCAACCTGATACAATGAGTGGCGTTATCATTGATAATGACACTATCAACATTGACCAACCTGGAGCGATGTGTAGCACTGTCTTTCACAAAGACTCAGAGCACACAAATAACTCAGCGCACACTACTACCAACATTGCCATGGATGTTGACAGCAAACCAATTGCTGACACACAACAACATCCTGAAGGTCATGATGCTGACAGCCAACAAGATGCTGACAGTAAACAAGATTACACAGACAGAGTCACACGTGAACAGAAACGTGGGCCAAGACCTGTGAGGTTTCTGTGTAACTTTATACAAAGGGGGGTGGCTAAGAAAGCTTACCTGCCTATCACACTGGAAGGTGTCCTTGAGCGTGAAGCCCTCCTGGATGGTAGTGCTGATATAACCATTATGTCGGCCAAGCTGTTCGAGGAGCTGAGGACCGCCGCTAACGGTGTTGACAGGCAAATACCCTTTGAGAAATGTGCTATTGAGCTACAGGGTCTCGCAGAGACGAGAACAACCCTAACAGCTATGGCTATGGTTCACATGCAGATTGGCGAAATGACACTACGCCACCCGGTGTACGTGTCTAAACTTGACTCATTCCCATTTCTGGTTGGCCAAGATTTTATAAACCGCTTCAACGCGATTATAGATTATGGTCGACGGAAAATGTGGAGCACAGTGAGAAAACCCCTGCCAATAAAAGTGCCTCCTAGTTGTGATACAGACTGCCTAACCGCAGGTACCGCAGAGGACACAAGGGACTGCTCATCCGAGGACGAGAGCCCGGTAAGTGAACCTTCAACTACAGGTGAGACAGAAGAGACCCAAAAGTTGGACCAAACTCTGGTCCAACAAGAGAACCTCCTCTGTGAGCTGACACATTCAGCACTCCCTGACCACTGCCTACCACAGGTAGTGAAAGGTGTTGAGATCCACGGATCCCACACCGAAGACGCTGTACTGTCCTCTGAGACAGGTAATTCGGCAATCAACCAAGCTTTCAATGAAACCTTGGTTCAAGGGCATCTGAGTCCAGAAAATGACAGTCAACCAAACGCTGACAGTCACTTGGACATCATTGTTGCAGATTACGAGGACCCCTCATCAGACAAAATGGGGGCAAACTCACATTACCTACCACAGGTAGAGAAAGGTGTGGAGATCCAAGGACCCCACACCGAGGTTGCTGTACTGTCCCCTGGGACAGGTAAATCGGCTATCAGCCAAGCTTTCGATGAAACCTTGGTTCAGGAACATTTGTGTCTAGAACTAGTCAGAAATGACATAGTTTTTACAGACTCAAAGAGCCCCTCTTCAGTCGAGAGGTGGGAAGACACACACAACGACAGTGACCCGTCGCAGTCTGTACAATCAGACACACCTGCGACTGCGCCGACGGTTGTGACACACCTGAATTACACGGAAAGAGGTAAACGTAAGAAGATACGTTGGCCAAAACCTAAACGATTCCTGTGTACCGTCTTCTCTCAGCTGCGCGAACAGCTTAAACTAAACGGTGGCATCCTAACTTGTGCCCATGGACGGACGTCCTCACCTGTGCTCGTGGTCCCCCATGACCAAAGGGGGGTGATGTTAGGCCATGCCAAAGACAAAGATTTGAATGTACACCTCAGAAACACTTTTGCTTTCGCCCAGAAAAACCTGGAAAAATCCGCTGAAGGACGCAAGGCGTACTATGACCAGAAGGCCTCTCACAATGAACTCCAAGTGGGAGACAGAGTCTGGTACTATACGTTCGCCCCAGCAACCGGGAAAGGAGGGTCCGAGACCGGAACTCTCGCCCGCAAACTAATGCCCAGGTGGACTGGACCTCATCTGATAACAGACAAAGTGTCCTCAGTCGTCTACGAAATCAAAATCAGCAAAGGCCGCAAAGAGCCAATTGCTAAATGGGTACATCGAAATCAGATCAAACCTTACAAGGCGTTCAATGACTCCACAAAAGACAAAGATCTCACAAACTCACCGACTTCATGGGATAATAAGGTCGTCCAAACACAAGTTAGTAAATAAACTAATCAGGTTTAAACTACCGTATTTTCCACCCTATAAGTCGCATTGTCCAATTTGAACTTAGAAACGCT
>JBBPBX010057309.1:0-15297 GCA_038048925.1 Garcialebias charrua | reverse complement strand
AGAACCAGGGAATTGGTGCTTCGAGCAGCTTGGAAGAAAAAAGAGATTTATCTCAACCAGCAGCGGATTTACTTTGATCAAGACTACCCGACAGAGACCCAAAAGAAGAGGAAAGCCTACGCAGCGGATTTAAAATAGTAAATGAATAATAGATAACCGTTGTTTTGGGAGCTGGTTTCAAAGGCTCTGATTGTGCACTGAATTCATACTCACTCTGAGTAATGTCAGTCTGCACGGGAGAGACCCCCCACGATAGGAGACTCGTGGGGACTTTTCATCCTAGACTCCTTAATGAGTCACTTTGTTTTGGAAGTCTTTCCTGTATTATGTTTTGTAGTTTCAAGCTTTTTGTTTTTGTTTTTTGATTTATTGGTATGGTCACCTTGGATGTGTAAGCTAGAGGGATTTTTTCATTTAAGGAGTTATGCTCCAACAGCAATATAAAATCATATCTATTAATCTTCACGGGTTACTGAATCCAATTAAAAGAGGTAAGCTTATAGCTATAATGAAGAAAGAACAGCAACAAATAATATTCTGGCAAGAAACACATTTAACAAAAGAGAACCATGAAAAAAAAAAGGGTTTTAAAATGACATTTTATTCTTCCAATCCAAAGGCACACACGAGGGGTGTGGCTATATTAATGGCAAATAATGTGGACTTTAAGGTGTCCAAACAAATTACAAAGAAGGCCGTTTTGTTTTGGTGAGGGGAACAATAGACTCAAAGGAAGTAACTCTACTCACTGATGCCGGGTTCCCACCTAACGCTTTGCACGCATCAAAAAAGCTCCTGACGCGCTGGGTTGGCTGCTTGTCAACATATGTCTGTTCACATCGAATGCGTCTGATGATGCGCAGTGGGAGCAGCGTCGGCTCCTTTTCCGGTGGGGTTTGTTTTGTGTTTTTGTGCACCGGGCAGATAAGATCAGCTGTTCGTGAGCCCCGCTACTTTGCCCCACTCCCCTCAGGACGGAGGTTGAGGAGCATCAAATGTAGAACCACTAGACTGAGGAACAGCTTCTACCCTGAGGCTGTCAGACTCATGAATAAATAAATAATAAGAATAAACACTGCAAAATGTCACATCATGCTGATGCTGATCTGTTTCTTGTTGCTGCGTTCATCTGTGACCATCTGCTCATGTTCGTGCTGCTGTTTATAATGATGTTTTTCTACTACATTAGGGCTTAGTGTATTACTAGCTGATGTCTCTCTTAGTTAATCCTAGATGTTATTATTGTTTTTCTCTTGCATTTGTTGTTGGATGTAACTGGGACCCTGTGTACATAATCTCGTTTTCAACACATGTACTACATGCGGTGCAAATGACAATAAATTCTCTCTGACTCTGACTCTGACTACTACTTGAGTGGGTTTTCTACGAGCCGAACTGCAGCTCCGGAAGTCTTTGTTGAGATTAAAACTTTTTTTAATGTTTGGGGTGATCGTACGCTCGAGCGGACAGCGGCAACTGTAAAAATGCCAAGCTTCTTACTGGCTGGTTTCTTCATGGAGGCTCGTTGGGTAAGTCCAAAAAAAGTCCAGTTGTTGTTGCGTCATCACATAGCAGAGGCTCTCCCGATTGGTTGCTGCGACGCGGCGAGCAACCGAAGCAGGTCAAATCGAGCTTCGACAGTCGCTGCTCGGGCGCGACGCGGGCGCGGAAAACAGCTGCTGCTCACTGCTGCGCTGCTTGAACTGCTGAAGACGCGCCGCGTCACGCCCCGCTGCTCCAAGATGCGCGGCCACAGACTTTCAATGTAAAGTGGCTGCTTCGGCTGCGCGAAAAGCATTCGGTGGGAACCCGGCATTAGGATGGACCAAACCCCCACACACAAACAGAGTGGTGTAGTGTACGCAGTCCAGTGCAGCGAGGACTGTCCAGACCTCTACATTGGAGAAACTAAACAGCCTCTTCACAGAAGAATGTCCCAACACAGGAGAGCCTCCTCCTCTGGACAAAACTCAGCTGTTCACCTCCACCTCACGGACAAGGGACACTCTTTTGAGGACCAGAATGTACATATTTTGGACCGAGAGCACAGGTGGTTTGAGAGGGGGGTGAAGGAGGCGGTTTATGTAAAACGAGAGAAACCATCGTTAAACAGAGGAGGAGGACTAAGATTTCAACTTTCTAAAACTTATGGTGCGGCCCTGCAGCTGATTCCCAGACGTTCCTCACCTGATGAGAACAGAGGAGCTTCGTTTGTGAATTAGACTAACAAAGACTTTGACAGGTCCCTGCTATCAATGTGTGAAGTGTGACTTGTCAATTTACATACAGTAGGATGTGTGTGTGTTTTCTGTAAGCTCTGCTTTCACACACTGAACTTTGAATGGGTCACAGGCATGTGTTATCCCAAGTATGTGTGTGTGTTAGCTTCCAATCGGTCTTTTGCAGACACGTGACATTTTGCACTCCCGGTCGCCATTTTCCGGGGATACCCGTTCATTTAAACAGAGGAAGTCCATGCCTTAGCTGCTACCTCGTAAGGATCAATGTTGTTAATTGAAGCTAACTTCACCATGTAACGTTCTCTGGCTTCAAGATTGAGTTTCTCTCTATAAGGCTTCTGCTCATTTTTATATTTAGTTTGCATTTTGCTGATGTTATTGTTCTGTATCGCACTGTGTTTAACATGGACTTCCTCTGTTTAAATGAACGGGTATCCCCAGAAAATGGCGACCGTAAGTGCAAAAAGATATGAGCCGTGACGTCACGTGCAAAAGACCGATTGACATACTGTACGTATGTTGGTGCGTGTCAGTGGCCCAGCCTGCTTATAACTTCTCTCTCACACAGTCTCCTCATTGAAGTGATAAAGTTCCCCGGATGGGAAGTGAAACGTCTTCTGTTACAAATAAAGTCCAGTTGTTTCTGTATTGAACGCCTTTTTTCTATAGATCGATGGATGGCTATCTATAGATAGATGGATGGATATCTATAGATAGATGGATGGATATCTATAGATAGATGGATAGATATCCTTAAAGCGAGTAGCCGGGGAGGAGCGGGTTTGTCAGTGAGGGAGGGGGAGTTGTGTGAAAGGCTGCAGCCAGCAGTCAGACTGGGAGCAAAACGGCTGGATTTAATCTTTATACATAGTATACGACTATATTGTTTTATGTCTATATAGACTAAGTTTATATCGCGTTTTAAATAATCTCGATATTTTAAAAATATTGATATATCGCCCAGCCCTATGTTCGTCTGAGAAACCAGAGCAACAAATACAATACCATCAATAAAGCTGCAAGCAGCATTGAGGCCCTCGCAGCTTAGCGCCGCTCGGACCTTATTGAGGCGACCGCGCGAGCTCCAGCTCGTCCGCTCGGTCGCCATTTCGAAGTCTCTCGTGTCTACTCCGCACCAGGGGTGCACACGCACAATAAATCTGGTTCAGATCGGATGATGTCTCACTGAGATATAACAGTTTGAATAATCTAGGGGGCGCTCTGGAGTCACATGTTAAACCACAATATCAATGTGTCCACAAGGTCTCACTGATGAAGCATAGTAAATCTCGTGCAGATCGGATAATGTATCACTGAGATATAACTGTAGTAATAATATAGGGGGCGCTATGGAGTAAAAATTTACATACCATTATCAATGTATGTAGAAGTGTTCACTGATGAATCACAATAAATCTCGTGCAGATCGGATAATGTATCACAAAGATATAACTGTAGTAATAATAAAGGGGGCGCTATGGAGTAAAAATTTACATACCATTATCAATGTGTGTCGAAGTGTTCACTGATAAAGCACAATAAATCTCGTGCAGATCGGATAATGTATCACTAAGATATAACTGTAGTAATAATACAGGGGGCGCTATGGAGTAAAAATTTACATACCATTATCAATGTGTGTAGAAGTGTTCACTGATGAATCACAATAAATCTCGTGCAGATCGGATAATGTATCACTAAGATATAACTGTAGTAATAATATAGGGGGCGCTATAGAGTAAAAATTTACATACCATTATCAATGTGTGTCGAAGTGTTCACTGATAAAGCACAATAAATCTCGTGCAGATCGGATAATGTATCACTAAGATATAACTGTAGTAATAATATAGGGGGCGCTATGGAGTAAAAATTTACATACCATTATCAATGTGTGTCGAAGTGTTCACTGATAAAGCACAATAAATCTCGTGCAGATTGGATAATGTATCACTGAGATATAACTGTAGTAATAATATAGGGGGCGCTATG
Source organism: Garcialebias charrua (assembly GCA_038048925.1). Lineage (NCBI taxonomy): Eukaryota > Metazoa > Chordata > Actinopteri > Cyprinodontiformes > Rivulidae > Garcialebias > Garcialebias charrua. The sequence goes on along the minus strand of JBBPBX010057309.1, from coordinate 11,065 downwards.
GAGTAAAAATTTACATACCATTATCAATGTGTGTAGAAGTGTTCACTGATGAATCACAATAAATCTCGTGCAGATCGGATAATGTTTCACTAAGATATAACTGTAGTAATAATATAGGGGGCGCTATGGAGTAAAAATTTACATACCATTATCAATGTGTGTCGAAGTGTTCACTGATAAAGCACAATAAATCTGGTTCAGATCGGATGATGTATCACTGAGATATAACAGTTTGAATAATCTAGGGGGCGCTCTAGAGTCATATGTTGAACCACAATATCAATGTGTCCACAAGGTCTCACTGATGATGCACAATAAATCTGGTTCAGATCAGATGATGTATCACTGAGATATAACTATAGAAGTAATGTAGGGGGCGCACTTGAGTCAAATGTTAGCCCACCATATCAATGTGTCCACAAGGGCTCACTGATGATGCACAATAAATCTGGTTCAGATCGGATGATGTATCACTGAGATATAACAGTTTGAATAATCTAGGGGGCGCTCTGGAGTCATATGTTAGCCCACCATATCAATGTGTCCACAAGGGCTCACTGATGATGCACAATAAATCTGGTTCAGATCGGATGATGTATCACTGAGATATAACTATAGAAATAATGTAGGGGGCGCACTTGAGTCAAATGTTAGCCCACCATATCAATGTGTCCACAAGGGCTCACTGATGATGCACAATAAATCTGGTTCAGATCGGATGATGTATCACTGAGATATAACTATAGAAATAATGTAGGGGGCGCACTTGAGTCAAATGTTAGCCCACCATATCAATGTGTCCACAAGGGCTCACTGATGATGCACAATAAATCTGGTTCAGATCGGATGATGTATCACTGAGATACAACAGTTTGAATAATCTAGGGGGCGCTATGGAGGCTATTTGCTAATTAGCATAAACACCTGTTCAAGGGGTGGGTAATGATCGATCATAATGATTTTGGTACTCCTCAGATCAAATCTGTGGAGTTTAGAACCAAACGTATGGTGACGGCGTTACGTCTTACTTCGCCACGTCACCACGCCCACTTGCTCCACCCAAAACGAACAGTGCTGGAAAGCTTGTTACACCAACATGTCTTCGGTGACTGGATACAATGTCACGCTGATTAGGTAACAGGGATCCGATATGGACCGTTCAACGTAAAACTTTACACTTCCTGTTGTCAGGGGGCGTGGCTTAAGTGATGTCATGATTTGACCATACAGTTTTGCAGGGGACCGGATGTGGGTCAATCACTGAAGGTTTGATGTAATAGACAGTTTTCGTGTAAGAGCTGTAAGCGTTTCGTTTTTCATGGCGAGATGTCCAATTTTGAGGTCTGGCCCCGCCCCTTCAGCATGCATGAAAACGCACAGTTTTGATAACATTTGTTCCCCCGTGCCTTATAATGAAACTGGCCAAGTTTGAATCAAATCGAGCGAAATCCCTAGGAGGAGTTCGTTGAAATGCAGAGGCTGTAAACGGCCAAAAAGGGGTGAAAATTTGGTCATCGTTCCAAAATGGCCGCCTTACCATTTATCGTACAACATTGGTGCCAGAGGGTTTTCTGTGCATCTTGGTGAGTTGGACAAGTGTACCAAATTTCATGATTCTACGTCAAACTAAGGTCAATGCAGAGGGTATTTTGAATATTTCTAGGGGGCGCTCTTGAGCCGTTTCTGTAGCGATTTGCTAATTAGCATAAACACCTGTTCAAGGGGTGGGCAATGATCGATCATACTGATTTTGGTACTCCTCGGATCAAATCTGTGGATTTTAGAACCAAACGTATGGTGATGGCGTTATGTCTTACTTCGCCACGTCGCCACGCCCACATGCTCCACCAAAAACGAACAGTATTGGAATGCTTGTTACACCAACATGTCTTCGGTCACTGGACACAATGCCACGCTGATTAGGTAACAGGGGTCCGATATGGACCGTTCAACGTAAAACTTTACACTTCCTGTTGTCAGGGGGCGTGGCTTAAGTGATGTCATGATTTGACCATACAGTTTTGCGGGGGACCGGATGTGGGTCAATAACTGAAGGTTTGATGTATTAGACTTTTTTCGTGTAAGAGCTGTAAGCGTTTCGTTTTTCATGGCGAGATGTCCAACTTTGACGTCTGGCCCCGCCCCTTCAGCATTCATGAAAACGCACAATTTTGATATCGTTTGTTCCCCCGTGCCTTATGAAGAAACTGGCCAAGTTTGAACCAAATCGAGCGAAATTCATAGGAGGAGTTCGTAGCAACAAATACAATACCATCAAATAGCCCAGAACATCCATCTGGAATCTAAATGCTACTATGGGTTATCGTCTGCCCTGGTGTGTGCTGCAGAGTGATGTGTGTGTGTGATATTTTTGTGCAGACTCCTGATCCAGAGGAGAAACCTGCCTGGAGCGTCCTCAGAGAGGACTTCATGATGGAAGCCTCCATGAAAGACTGGGACCGGACCAGTGACCAAGAGGATTCCAAAACCAGAGACAACTTGGCCTGACACCTGACAGACTGATGCTGTGACGCCTTCACTGACACCTGACAGACTGATGCTGTGACGCCTTCACTGACACCTGACAGACTGATGCTGTGACGCCTTCACTGACACCTGACAGACTGATGCTGTGACGCCTTCACTGACACCTGACAGACTGATGCTGCGACGCCTTCACTGACACCTGACAGACTGATGCTGTGACGCCTTCACTGACACCTGACAGACTGATGCTGCGACGCCTTCACTGACACCTGGCAGACTGATGCTGTGATGCCTTCACTGACACCTGACAGACTGATGCTGTGATGCATTAGCAGTAAATTTGTAGACTTGTACAGTTTCCCTGACCGTGTGTGAAGCTGTGCAGAATTCATCCAGCTTCAAACCACCAGTAAAAACTGGTGAGCTTTATTCTGATGAACATAGAATTTCATGAGTTATATTGTCAATCATTTTAGAAAGTGAAACTTATTCTTTACACAGAGTAAAATATTTCAAGCCTTTAGTTTTTGTACAGTATTTTTGATGATTATGGCTTAAAATAATGAAAAAAAAAAAAAACTTAGTTCCTCAGAAAATGAGAATATTCCAGAACCAGCTTCCATTTGTCAGTGTGGGCCGGAGTCGAGTCCTGCTGGAAAATGAAACCAGCATCTCCATGAAGCTCGTCAGCAGCAGGAAGCATGAAGTCTCTAAAATGTCCTGCTGGATGCTGCAAGGACTGGACTTCAGAGAACCCAGTGGACCAGAACCAGCAGAGGACATGGGCACCAGTGACTCCTGCAACCCGAAAAGGAAGAAACGGGTAAAGATGATGGATGGATTGTTTGTCAGCCATAATCATCAAAATAATCGAATATAAAAGCTTGACATATTTATTTGTAATTAATCTAATGAGTTTTACTTTCTGAAATGACCACAAAAAAAATCTAATTTTCACGTTATTGTAACTTATTGAGATGCACCTGTATGTTGGAACAGCCTCACGTGTTTCACAGCTGTTGAACCAGATGTTTTCTAAACCTCTTCACTTCTCTATAGTTCATCTAGAACTAATTAATGCCAATTTGAACATATGTTTTGTTGGAATCGACAAATAAAAATGTATTTGTGGCTGAGATACCTTGAACTAACCACTTGAACTTGCACATAGACCGCACCATTCATATTGTCATTATTTTCAGATCTCAGACTATCTGGAATCACTGAATCTTGTTAACACATCTGGGTCTGCCCATCCCTGCAACTTTGTTTTTGGGTTCTGAATGATCGCGTCAATGGTTTAATTATGGGGGCTAATTGTCACACTATTAACTCATCAGTGACAAAGAATTCAAGAAAATGTCTAATGTTACTGCTCTCAGGGATTCAGCCCAACCCTGGACCCCCCACTAACTACAGTACACCAGATGACTTTAAAACATGTCAGGTCTTCATTTCCTGCATGTAAATGCTCGTAGCCTTCTAAAAAACGTCATGCCTTGAAAATTCTGGTCAGTTCTGGGGCAGATGTGATCATCTCTGAAACATTCTTTTTTTTACAAGGGGGCATATTTTTTTCAACAAAGAGGCGAGAGTTTTACTACTTATGTAAAACTCAATAAAAAAAAAAAAAAACGTAAATAGAACGAAAGTTACTACTGTAACTACGGTTCTATGAATCCCGTATGACCGCCAGAGTGCTTAGTCCCTCGGAATCCTTGCTTTGCGAGAAGATTGAGGGACTGGGTCCCGGATGTGACGTGCCTATATAGAGTCACATTTACATATATACATACATATATATATATATATATATATACATGCATACATACAAATACATACATATATATACATATATATATATATGTATGTATATACATACATACATATACACACACACACATATATACATATAACCTCCCCCCACACACAAAGCCTGCTCATCGTATTTTTCCATATGAGCCGTTCTACATGTCAACATCTGGTCTGAGGGTGGGATTTGCTGGACACCCTCAAACCAAATACTGTACAACAGAGACCCTCTGACCAAAACTTCACTTCATTTCTTTTATTTCTACTGTCCATCTAACAAAATACAGTAATGTGGAAATGATTTTACAAATTAAGTCACCTTTTCTACATTAAGACATGTTTTATGCTGATGTTTTACATTTACAGTTAAATGTAAATCTGACAGAAGATGTGATTAATCAAGCTTAACACTTTATTTTCCATGGACTTAGAGCAGACCTGTTTTTGACTCATAAGTGGACCTACAAATAAATTCTGTATGACACTGTAAACTTAGTTATTACGATAACAAATATTTTAACATGTTTATTATGCTTAGAAGAGAACAATGTGAATTATGATTGCACAAAATTGAAAAAAATTAACTCATTTTCGATTTATGTCAAAAGTTTTCAGCTATTGATCAGTCACTAAATCAACATTATAGTGAATCCAAAGCTCACTGAGAACAATCACAGCTGAAAGTAAAGCTGGTTGTGGTTTGGTTTCACTGGGTTCTGTGGTTGTGCAGTACTGGGACATGGAGCAGTACTGGGACATGGAGATGTCTGGACTGAGTTCTGTTGGAGATTTGTCAGTGGTAGAGCACCCTGAGCCACGTAATTAAAGAAATCCTGGAAAGAGGTATTGTAGAAGGAGTACCACTGCCACCACCATCAGAGCACAGAACATCATGACGAGCCAGATGGGGAAATATCCTGAGGGGAACACAAAGACAAATGAGCTTCTAAAACACATTGTTGTTGTGGGGGCTGGTGGAGGCAGACTTACTCTGGATGGCTACAGTATGGACTTGACAGCGACTGTCTACAGCTACGCTCAACATGGCTGTTTCATTCCTCCCCTTCAGACTTTTGCCTTTCACGGAGTCAGGCAGGAAGGCCAGATCCGTCACAACAATGCCATGGGACTCCCGGACATAATACAGCTTCTGTAGAACAGAAAACAACACGGTCACTTCTGCTTTGTTCCTTCATGGATCATTTACTTTGATGCTGGCGTTACCTGGAGGGAGAAAGCAATGTAAATCGCTACTGATCCAGTCACAGTTCCAAGTCCAAGAAACGTTCCAGAGTCGCTGTTAAACACAAGTTATGAATAGATGCCGTTATTTCAACAAAACATACAGTGGACATAAAAAGTCTCCACCGCCCAGTTCAAACGTCTGGGACGATGTGATGTCAAAATATGAAATCAAGAACATACATTTGAAGACTTTCCCACCTTTACTCATTCATATTTTCAGTACAGTATAACTCAACTAGGAGAAATGCTGCTGGAAAATGTCAACCAAGGAAACAACATAAGAAGCTGGTTGGAAATGTGAGCCTCATGTGAGAACAAGAGAATTGAACAATTCCTGTAAGTTTCTCCACCAACTCAACTGACTGGTGTCTCATCTCATTTATCATGAGCCTCTTCAGACCTTAAAGCGGAGCTTCAACTACACACCAGCTTCTAATTTTTCATTAAATTTGCATGACCTTTGAACTCAGAGGGGTTCAACTCAATTTTAACAGGAAGCTTTAATTAAAAATCTGATCAAGGGCCAAACCTTTTTGGAGGTAATATCATGAAAAATACATTTTTCATGTTTGTTTTTTTAACATGGTGGCTCAGTTGGTAGAGCCGTTGCTTCTCAGCAAGAAAATCACAGGATCGAATCCTGACCAGGGCCTATCTGGGTGGAGTTTGCATGTTCTCTCCGTGCATGCGTGTGTTTTCTCCAGGTACTCCAGTTTCCTCCCACAGACCAAAAACATGCATGTTAGACTGATTGCTAACTCTTAATTGTCTCTAGGTGTGAGCGAGTGAATGTTGTTTGTCTCTATGTGTTCCTGTGATGGACTGGAGACCTGTCCAGGGTGTCCTCTGCCTCTCACACAGTGACTGCTGGATATGGGCACCAGTGACCCCCCACCCCTATGGTGGATGTTTTTTATATAAGTCAACTTAAGGTTCTGTATTGTCATTCTCATATATGATACAAGAGGTGGAATAAAACTGTGTAATCAAGGTCCCAGCTACACCCAAAACTAGCAAAAACATAAAGTCTAAAAAGAAACAGTATACAAGGATCTAAGATATACACTAAACAACAGAGGTGGGACCAAGTCACTGTGTTGCAAGTCTGAGTCAAGTCTCAAGTCTTTGACCTCAAGTCCTAGTCAAGTATCAAGTCAGGAACTTTTAATTTCAAGTCATTTTGAGTTGTTCTCCTCCACCCCCCCCTTTTTTTAATACACCGTAATATATTATTATTGTTTAGTAAACAATAATAATATATTACGGTGTATTAAACAGCAGCCTGAACATGAGTCTGCTGTGAGCAGACAGCTATGAATACAGCAGCTTAAATGCAAGAGATCAGCAGCATGAATAATCAGCAGCATAGATAATGTGAGGTTAAGTGTTAATTGAGTGGTTAGAGCAGTTGTCCTCCAATGCAAGAGTTGGGGGTTTGATTTCACCAACACAGTCACATGTTCAAGTGTCCCTGGGCAAGACACTGAACCTCGCATTGCCTCTGATGTGTGTCCCATCAGTGTATGAATGTGATAAAGCTCTGACTATTCTTTGTAGAGATCTAGTAAAGTACTGTATGAATGGGTGAATGAGGCACAGATTGTTGTAAAGAGCTTTGTCTTGATAAGATAGAAATGAGCTATGTAAGTACAGTCCATTTACCGCAGACCTGCTCATTACGTCGATCGCGATCGACCGGTCGATCGCGGAGGCATTACTGGTCGATCGCAGCGTGACATTATTATTATTTTTTTTTCCCACAGCGTGACATTAAAAAATTGTCAGCCAATGAAACATCCCGTTACTTGATTGACATGCAGAAGAACCAATCAGATGACAACTGAAAATGTCCCGCCCCTTGATTGACATTCACGGCAACCAATCAGATGAGAGCTTTAGGTCACGCTCATGCAGCTTCTAAAAACAATGGCGCGAAGGTGGAAGTTGAACGCAGCAAAACATACTAAGCGAAAACAATCAGATTTCGGACTGTTCATGGAAAATACGACATCGACTTCAAACCGAAAAGCCAGCTGAGAAAGAGAAAGGTGGATGTTGAGTGTTGTGATAATAAGCACTCGAGTTGAAGTAGATGACAACTTGTTTTAATAACTGATAACGCTGTTATATTACAGAGCAGTAACGGGTCCGAACCTGCCTCATGCCCAAGCGTTAACCCAACAGCCAGGTGCGCATGCGCAGACCCGGAATTCCCCAGAACTACGGCAGCTGTGAAGGCTCAATATTACTGTGTGCACAGTCAATATTCTACATCCTTTCTCCTTAGCTCATGCCTATCATCCTAAACATTAAACAGTCACTTGTGCCGCCATTTCAACAGTAACATGCTAACTTGCAGTTTTTAAATTTAATACCTAGACCTGATGAGAAAACACTTCATCACTATAAACCTAAACAAATACATGTAGATTGGATAACAACATTGGATAACTTTTTTTATTTTTTTTTTTTTTTTATATAATCATAACCATATGAACAATGCAGCCACATTGTAGGGCTATAGCAACAAAATACACAGTCAATGGCACTAGTCCAAATACTTGGGATTCGGTTTGCTGACACGGCCTGAGCGTGTCGTGTAGAGTTTGTTTGTCACCGGTGAGGATGGATTAGCAACCGGAACTTGGACCCCATAATACTCCGAGTCCACTTCCTGCCGCATTTGTCCGGTGACGGCGATGGGCTTGCCTGGGACAGGGCCAGCACCCTGATCCAGAGAGTCGTCTGGATCAAACTCAGATGGAGGAGGCTCTGCCACAGGTAGGATGTGTTTCCTGTTTCTCCTATAGGTTTGTCCTTCCGACTGAACCAGATAAGACCTGGGCTCAGAGCACATTTCCTTGATGGTTCCCATGCGGTCATGACCCTTTTGTGTTTGTAGCCTGACAACTTGTCCATTCTCCAGTGGCTGAAGAGGTCGGCTCGTCCTGTCATAGTACGTCTTCTGTGCCAATCTTTTGTGGAGGAGTTGAGCACTGATGCCCTCAGGATCACACGTGTCCGGTGCCAGCAGTTCCTTTGGGAGAGGAAGTGTGGTACGTGTTTGTCTCGACATGAGTCGTTGTGCCGGAGATCCCAGTGTGGTATCACGAGGTACATTCCTTAAGTTCAGCAGGCTGAGAAAAATGTCAGTTTTGTCTCTGTAAGACTTTTCCATGAGGCTTTTGGCACTGCGAACAGCTCTCTCAGCTAATCCATTGGACTGAGGGTACTCGGGGCTGCTCTTGACCAAAGCGAAGTCCCACTGTTTGGCAAAGTCTTTAAAGCGTTGGCTTGTAAACTGCCTGCCATTGTCTGATATAAGAGTGTGAGGTGCTCCATGGACTGCAAAATGACGTTTCAGCTTCCCAATGGCTGTAGCAGATGTGAGATCACGAAGCAGGTCAATCTCGAACCAGCCAGAGTATGAGTCGACGAGTACCAAGTAATGTTTGCCATGCCACTCAAAGATGTCGGTGGCCACTATGGACCAGGGTAGCTCTGGAATGGGGTGCAGCTGCAGTGGCTCCTTCTGTTGATGCGGTTTAGTACTATTACATGCCGAGCATGTCTGTACTACCTCGTCAATGTCTCTTGTCATTGTGGGCCAGAACACTATGTCTCTTGCCCTGCGCTTGGTGGCCTCAGCACCTGGGTGTCCTCTGTGAAGTATGTCCACATACGTTTTCTGTAATGAGAGGGGAATTACAGTTCTCTGCCCCTTCATTACAACGCCCTCGACAACAGTGAGTTCATCCCTAAAGGGAAAGTACGGATGTGCTACATTTGGAAGAGAACGCAGTTTGACGGGCCATCCATGTTTGATGATGCCGGTGAGTGACTGGAGAGTTGGGTCTGTAGCTGTGTGCTCTTTTAATTCCTCCAAACGAGCCGAAGATATGTAACTCACAGACATCACGTCAAAATCATCCACTTCATTTGCATGTTGGGTGGTGCAGCTCCTCGGCGCTCTTGATAGTGTGTCGGCCAGGTGCATTTGTTTGCCGCTCTTGTATACAAGGTTAATGTTGTATTTCTGCAGCCTCATCATCATCCTTTGCAGCCTGGCAGGTGCTGCATGGATGGGCTTTTTTATTATTGTCACAAGAGGCTGATGATCAGTTTCAACGGTTATCTGTTTGCCATAGATGTAGTCGTGGAATTTTGAGCATGCAAAAACAACAGCCAGCAGCTCTTTTTCGATTTGGGCATACCTTGTTTCAGTGTCTGTCAGGGTACGTGAAGCATAGGCTACTGGTTTGCCTTCCTGCATGCACGCTGCACCAAGTCCATATTGTGAAGCATCACAGGTGAGTGTAACGTGTTTGTGAACGTTGTAATAAGAGAGTACTGGAGGGTTGGACATGTGTCCCTTCAATGTCTCGAAAGCACGCTGCTGTGGTTCGTTCCATAACCACTCTGTGTCTTTGTGCGTGAGTTGCCGGAGTGGAGCAGAGATTTCACTGTAGGCTGGTATAAATTTTCCCAGGTAGTTGACCATGCCGAGAAACCTTTGTAAGGCTGAAATGTCCGTTGGCACTGGAATGTCACTTATTGCCTTTGTTTTTGATGGGTCAGCCTTTAAACCTTGAGCAGTAAACACATGTCCAACATAGCTGACTTGGTTCAGCCTGAACTTGCATTTCAGAGAGTTGAGTTTTAGATTTACCTCTTTAGCACGGTCGAGTACTTTTCGTAGGTTGGCATCATGCTCGTCAACGTCCTTGCCACCAATGAGTATGTCATCCACGATGATGGCGCAGGGGTATCCAGCAAAAATCTGTTCCATGGTGCGCTGGAATACCTCACTCGCAGAGCAGATCCCAAACGGCATGCGTAGAAATCTGTAGCGACCAAAACAGGTGCTGAAAGTGGTGAGCAGGGATGACCTGCGGTCCAGTGAAATCTGCCAGAAAGAGTTCTTAGCATCCAGAACTGAAAATACAGTAGCATTAGACATCTGTGATGCAACGTCATCTACTGTACGCATTGGGTGATGTGGTCTTTTCAGAGCAGTGTTGAGGTCTTTGGGGTTGATGCATATTCTGATCTCTTGTTTGTCTTTCTTGTTGGTGGCAACCATGGACGACACCCAATCAGTTGGATCAGATACTGGTGTGATTACACCTAATTCTTGCATCCTGTCTAATTCAGCTTTGACTCTGTCTTTCATAGCTACTGGGATGCGGTGAGCAGGACGGATTACTGGCCTCACCTCTGGGTCAAGAGTCATTGAGTATGTAACTGGGAGCTTGCCCAACTCATTTGAGAACAGTTCACTATATTCACGTCTAATTTGCTGTGTGAAGTCCTCAGGTGTGTTGACACTGACCTGATGAACCTGTGTGCTAAGTGTTACAAGTCCCATTTCCAGTGAAGCATTTAGTCCAAGAAGTGGTAATACATTCTCATGGATAATGAAGAAGGGTACAGTATACTGTTTGCTCCCTAGGTGGCAGCATAGGTTAACACATCCAGCAGTTTTAATCTTACTACCACCATATGCAACCAGGTTGGTGGG